>JACEGR010006178.1:0-63943 GCA_014170235.1 Listronotus bonariensis
AAATTTATATTTAAACTTTCTAGATGAAACTAGGACAAAACAATCTCATACTTTTTAAATATAAATAGTAGTCTTGAGTCTATTGATAATAATATTCAGAAATTCTGGAAAATAGAAGAATTAAGCTCTGAAAATAAGATTCTTTCCAAAGAAGATAAATATTGTGAACAATATTTTAGAGAAAATCTAAAAAGGGATAATTCCGGGAAATATATAGTGAAAATTCCATTTAAAGATTCACTGAACAAACTTGGGGATTCTAAAACTATGGCGTTACATAGATTTAACCTGTTAGAGAAAAAATTGGAAAAAAATTGTGAACTAAAGTTACAGTATTCAGAATTTATGTCCGAATATTTAAATTTAAACCACATGACGGAAATTAATGCTAGCGAAGATGATGGCTATTTTTTGCCTCATCATGCTATAGTAAAACAATCAAGTTTGACTACCAAGTGTCGTGTAGTTTTCGATGGTTCAGCCAAATCCAGTTCTGGTTTGTCAATAAATGATGTGCAATACACGGGTCCTTCGCTACAGCAAGATATATTTTCAATTTTAATAAGATTTCGGATGAATAAATTTGTACTTAGTGCTGATATCTCAAAAATGTACCGGCAAGTGTTAATAGACAAAGAACATCGAAAATTTCAAAAGATATTTTGGCGACCTGAACCTACAGAGCAATTAAAATGTTATGAATTGAATACCATAACATATGGTACTGCTTCGGCGCCATATCTTGCAGTAAGATGCTTATTACAGGTAGCCGAGGATAATGAAACCCAATATCCTTTAATTGCAAATATAATCCGTCGCGACTTTTATATGGATGATCTTTTAACATCTTCAGATTCAGAATCGGAGATTATTGAAATTCAAAGAAATTTGTCGACAATTTTAGCCAAATCAGGATTTGAGCTGCGCAAGTGGCTGTGCAACGACGAAAACGTTATGAACAAATTTGAAATTAATAATGCCTTGGAAGTGGCAGTGCTATCCATAGGTGAACAAAACAAGACATTGGGTATCTATTGGGACGCTAAAAATGATTTGATTAAGTACAATATTAATATTGATCCTTATATTCAAACATTTCAATGGAATAAACGAAGTATTCTCTCTGTAATAAGTCAGATTTATGATCCTTTAGGACTTCTTGGACCGATAGTTATTAATGCAAAACTGATCATGCAAGATCTTTGGAAAAGGAAATTAGAATGGGATCAAGATCTACCAAAGGATGTTAATGAAAATTGGTTAAGCTATTATGAGGGTATGTCTCATTTAAATAATTTAGAAATACCAAGACATGCATCCATATCTGAATATGTGAGTATAGAGTTACACGGATTCAGTGATGCATCCATGAAGGCATACGGTTCTTGTATTTTTGTAAGATGTTTGTTACCATCAGGAGCTTATACATCTAATTTATTATGCGCCAAATCGCGGGTGGCACCTCTAAAACTGGTCAATCTACCACGTTTAGAACTATGTGGAGCAGTTCTACTGGCTAACCTGATGAAGAAAGTTATTAATGATTCAAACATACGATTCAATCAAATATTTTGTTGGACGGATTCCACAATCTGCCTATGCTGGATTAGAGAAGATGCCAGCAGATGGAAGCAATTTGTGGCCAATAGGGTTCAAGAAATACAAAATTTGACAGAAATCAGTAGCTGGAATCATATCTCATCCGAGGAGAATCCTGCCGATCTATTATCTAGGGGAGTTGGTGTGAAAAATCTTCTTACAAACGAATTATGGTGGTTTGGGCCTTCTTGGCTTTTCAAGGATCGTAAGGATTGGAACCTAAGTACTTTTGAGCAACCTTCGAAACTTCCAGATGACAAAGGCATAGTATGTGTTTCAGTTAATTTAAATACTAAATTTATAAACGATTTGTTAAATTATTATTCCTCTTTTGACAAATATTTGAGAATACTTGCATATATTTTAAGGTTTTTGTATAATGTAAAGGCAGAAAAGACACAAAGAAAGTGTGGATTTCTCAGTCCTACTGAACTCGAGGATGCCTTAAATGTAACCATTAAATCTGTTCAAATCGAATGTTTTCCAAGTGAATATAACAGTCTTGAAAATAAAAAGAATATTTCGAAGGGTAGTAAGATTCTTTCTTTAAATCCATTTATTTTTAATAACTTGTTAAGAGTTGGTGGACGGTTGAATAATAGTAATATTCCTTTTAACAATAAGCATCAAATTATATTACCAAGTAGCCATATCTTAACTAAAAGACTTTTACAAAATGAACATGAAAGATTACTTCATTGTGGAGTACAGCAATTAATATTTTCAATAAGACAAAAATATTGGCCTATCTCGGCTAGAAGTTGTTGTAAATATATCATAAATCAATGTATTCGTTGTTATAAAGCCAAACCCAAAACGCTAAACTATTTAATGGGTGATTTGCCTGATGTTAGGGTAAATAGCTTTTCTGTTTTTGAAAATGTGGGTACTGATTATGGTGGTCCCTTTCTTATCAAAGACCGGAAAACTCGAGGTGCTAAGCTAACAAAATCTTATATTTGCCTTTTTATTTGTATGAGTACTAAAGCTGTGCACATCGAGTTAGTGTCCGAACTTACTACTGATGCATTTTTAGCTACTTTAAAAGATTCATTAGTAGAAGGGGAAGACCGTGCAATATTTATTCCGACAATGGATCTAACTATTTAGGTGCGAATAATGAATTGAGTAAAATTTATTCATTTTTGGAAAATAATGTAGACTCTATTTCTCAAGGCTTACTTAAAGAAAAAATAAAGTGGCATTTTATACCTGCAAATTCGCCAACATTCGGGGGCTTATGGGAGGCTGGTATAAAAAGTATAAAAACACATTTAAAAAGGGTTTCTGGAAGTCAATCTTTCACTTTTGAGGAATTTAGTACATTGCTTACTCAGGTGGAAGGTATATTGAATTCCCGTCCGCTCAGTCCGTTGTCTAGTGATCCTGATGATAACACAGCACTAACTCCAGCCCACTTTTTGATTGGACGAACCTTGACCGTTCTACCAGAGTTTGACTTGTCCAGTATTCCCGAAAATCGTTTGAACAAATGGCAAAGAATTCAATCTCTTGTCCAACAGTTATGGGCTCGATGGCAATTAGAATACCTGAACGAGCTGCAGATGCGACAAAAATGGAAGGTCAATTGTCAGGGACAGCTGAAAATTGGATCCTTGGTGCTGGTCAGAAATGATAGATGCCCTCCACTTCAATGGCCTCTGGACGCATATCAGCCCTTCATCCAGGTCCAGATGGAATCATAAGGAGTGGTCACAGTTAAAACCCGTGATAATGAGACAAAAAGAGCACTTAACCGAATTTGTGTTCTCCCAATTGAGTGCTAAAGATCAACAAAAACGGTGACGTTTAATTTAACTATTCGTTTTTCTAGTTATGTGACGTTTAGATATTCATAAACAAAGAGACAAATTTTGCTTTGTGTTATTGGTATCAATCAAATGATATTTTCTTTAACAATTTGTTTATTTTGAAATATGTAATATATTATTATTGTAATTGTTATACCTAATTTATACCACATCATTACCCAAAGGGTTTTATGGCACAATGTGTTTTGTTAATATATTAGATACTTGTATTTCTTGGAAAGAGCGTCTCATGTTGTTAGCCATAAATGTGAGTCATTTAATTTGCAAAATATTTATAGGCACTACTTTAAAATAACTCTGGCAACGCTGCTTGAGAACACGCTCTCTCTTCCAAGCCGCCATCTAACGTAACAACATTGTTAATTTTACTCAAAGTATTTTGTCAGTTTTTACGTGAATAAACGATAAAACAATAAATATGGTATTTCATCATTGAATTACTATAGACACGAAATAAGGAAGTGGATACGTATTAATGAGCGTCCTGTTTCAGTTTTTGAAATAGCTGAGTTATTAGGAAAGGCATTCCTAAAATCTCAGACTGCACAAATTGCAACCAACGGATTTCGAGTGACAGGAATTTATCCCTTAAATAGGGAAATTTTTTGTGAAGCTGATTTTATTATTGAGGAAGCTGAAGCAGTTAAAAGATGCAGCAATTCTAAAGACGTGTCTACCAACAGCAATAATACGTCTCATGATCAAAGTTCCTCTCCTGTGTCCAGACCAACAACTGAAAATCATAACAAAATTGCTAAATCTTCCATTAATAATCCCCAACCCAAATGCTCTAAAAATGTCGATGATCTTCCTGGATTTTCTGAGAATATCAATACACAACCTGGATGTTCCAAGAGTTGCCCTGCCACTGCTCTTTCCGGTTCGGCAAAATCACTCAGGTTTGTGTCGCCTTTGCGATTTCCCCAGTCTCTTCCATAAAAAGGAAAGTAACTAATCGTGGAAAAAAGTCTTCCAAGTCTGAAATTATAACGTCTTCCCCGTACAAAAGTGAATTAGAAATATCTGTTGAAAAAATAAAAAATAGTAGTGAAAAAGGAAAACGGAATGTGTTTGGCAAAACTTTGGTTAGGGTAAATCGAAATCCCAATCGAAACCTCAAAAACGCAAGAAGACTGTTGAATCGTCCGACTCTGAGAATGAAGGGGGTGATATATTTATTCCAGATGATAAAGATAATGACATGGAAGAATTTGGAAATCGTCCTGAAGATGAAGATGCAGCGTGCCTTTATTGTGGAGAACTTTTTCTAAAGACGCCAAGGGCGAGTTATGGGTGTGCTGTCTGATGTGTCATATGTGGTCACATGAGGCTTGTGCGGACACAGAACGCGGCGAATACATTTGCGATTTTTGTAAATAAGTTTTTGTCACATTCTTTCAAAAAAATATATATTTTTACGATTTAATACGACTTTTTGTTACTTTTACAGGGTGACCCATATTTCAAGCACTCTTCACAAATCTTAAAAATTTACACTTTTTGTATTTTGACAAACACACAACTAATGTTAACGGTTTTTTCAAAAATGCGTTTATGGCCTTAAAGTAGATGTTCATAGTAATTAATTTAGCAAATTACAGATTAATTTGTCCAAAAATACTAAATGTGGCCCATATTTGGACCATCTCCTCTAATTTTCTAAAATTTGGCATGTGTTAAATTTTGATTTGAGAATTGTTTTCATAATTAACCTAAGTTTTTTGGTATCATTATTTACCCAGAATATTATTTTTCCTTAGGGGTACGGAGTAAATAATAGCAATTTTTCAAATTAGCAGTGGAAAAATAAAATGTCTATGTTTTAATTAAGCCGTGTATAAACAAAACGTTTATTCTTCTTAATAATTACTTGGACTTTATTTAGAAGCTAATTTTAAACATTAAAAAAATTAATTAGTGTATTACAATGTAAAAACTACGTGTAATATTAAGAATGGTTTAAATATTATTTTTAGTCAAATAATTTTATTTTTTATGCCTTAATGGACAGAAAAGAAAGGTCTGCAGTTGTTTGATCTGCTAGTCAACTTCTATGAAAATATTTTTATCGTTTTAGTACAGAAAAAATATTTTACCTGTACCATTCAAAGCAGAAAGACACAAAAAAATCCTAAAATTATATTCATATTTGGAAAAGTGCAAGTCCTATTTTTACTTTTTTTATTCTTAGCCCTGAGACCAATTTAGAACTTTCGCCAATAAAATATTCTATACCTAAAGTTTTAATAAAATACCTAAATTGAACACATTTGTTTTAAAAATTGTCCTCCAAATCTTTAGTAAAAATAATTTGTAAATTCTTGCATTTTTCCCTATGGTAGGGGAGCCCAGGAGGGGATTTCGGGATTTACTAAGATTAATATACCAGAGAATACCTTGTACCCGGATAAGTACCTCCACCAAATATGAGCACCGTATACAGGACCGATCATAAAAAACAAAAATATATCCATCAGAATTTGTCAAGCGCGTCAGACTAAGATAGGGTATCTAAGGTAATAACATGCCAAACAGTGTATATTCCACTAATCTGACAATTTGAGAGTGACGTAAAGGAAACAAAGGGCTACAAAAAAAAATGTCAGATTAGCATTTTCAAGCGTGGCTAGTTTTTTATTTTGAAGAAAATAATTCAGGGATAACGAAAAATATATAATCCGATACAACCCGAACAATTTCTACAAGCCCGAATAATAATATAATTTTTTTGATATATTTAAAAATATATAGCTACTTCCCCCACCGATAAAAAGGTATACATTATATAACATTTTTTTTTATCATCTAAGCTTTGCAACCCAATATGTTTCTATGACGCTTGAGTAAATCCCCATTTAGCATCGTGGGCTCCCCTACATTATCTTCAGTTAGTTGGGGATCCCTGGACCATATTTCCAAGTCATTACTAACAAGCTAATTTTTCGTGAACAGCTTCATTTTGACAAGACGACCAACTTTTTTCCTAACAACAGTTTTTGTTGGTGGTAGAATAATCAAAAGAAAAAAAATCAGGTAAATAGTTATTTTCCACGACATCGTTAACCATACATTTTGGTGGTGGGGGACATTTTAATGAAACTCTACATTTTGTAGAACAAATATTTTTTGATTTATTTAGATAATTATCTTCAGACGTAACAGAGAAAATCCCAGTTTGTAATAAATTGTTGATATTTGTCGAATCAACACATTTTATTCCTGCTACCCCTGTAAGCTACCACCAACGAAAATTGTTGTAAGGAAAAAGTTGGACGTCTCGTCAAAATAAAGCTACTTACAAGAAATAAGCTTGTTAGAAATTGGTTCAGGGATCCCTAACTAAATGTTTTCTTATTTTGTAAGAAAACCAAATTGTTTAATTATGTCCTTGTAAGTTTTTCTCGTTTTTAAATGTTGATAGAATATTGTTTATGACAATATAATACATATTTACTTCCATGTGTTTTCTACTATCCAAAACAATATCTCCACCAGAGGTTTCTCCTGCACTCTCTCCTTACTTGTGTCAGTGTTTATCAACTAAGAAAAGTTAATGCACCCTCGCGTTTGAAAGCGACTTTTAAACAGTGCCGGCAAGGTCAAGCCACCGTGTACCATGCGGAGCGAACGACTGCACAGTACAGAAAAGGATAACAGGCTTTGTTTTGGCCAGCAAGTGGTCGAAGGAAAGGCGAGGCAGGAGGGGCCTGATAAGAGCCGCGTCGTTGAGTGCTTATGTCATATCTGGGCTCCGAAAGGTATTTTGTTTGCTTTTTTCTATTGCAATTAAAGAAGGTAATTTGGAAAGAGGGAGAAAGACCTCTTCCATCAAAATGTTTTAATTTTTAAGTCAAAAATCAAGGCCCTGTAGTATTTTGTCGGTATGTCGGATGCAGGCGTGCGATGTCGTTAACAAGTCAGCCAAGTGAACTTAAGTACCTTTTTACTTTATACCTTTTTAACACGCTTTTATTAACTTGGGTTGTAACTATCTATCTATGTTTGTAACGGAATCTTTGAGCCTAATTTTAACCAACTTCCAGCTATTCGATTTCTTTGAAACTTTGCACACGTGTCAAGGACCGATGAAGATGCAATAATTTAAAAACAGTATCCCGTTATCTCTTTTTGAATCGCCAGGAAAAAAATTCCATTATATTATAAAAACAACACCTAGGATGCCATCTGTTGGCAACATTTAAAACTTTGCTATTAAATGAAGAAGAAATTTTTTAGTTTTTACACAATTTGGTTAGTTGCACCATTGGTGTTCAATTTTTATGAACAATAAAAATATAGGGTTAGTTGCACCATTGGTGTTCAATTTTTATGAACAATAACAGTTAATAAATGCCGTTAACACGCTTTTTTATTAACTTGGGTTGTAACTATCTGGCTATGTAACGGAATCTTTGAGCCTAATTTTAACCAACTTCCAGCTATTCGATTTCTTTGAAACTTTGCACACGTATTAAGGAAACATGACAATGCAATAATCTGCAAACAGTATCCCGTTATCTTTTTTGGATCGCCAGGAAAAAAATTCCATTATATTATAAAAACAACACCTAGGTTGCCATCTGTTGGCAAAATTTCAAACTTTGCTATTTAATGAAGAAGAAATTTTTTAGTGAGTTGCAATCTGTTGGAAAAATTTTAAAATTTGCCACTCTTGTTCATTAAAAAAATTTTTCGCCATTTTGTCAAGAGTAGCAGAAACTAAAAAATGAAAAATAATTAATAGTTTAAAAAACTAAAAACACGCTTTTATATGCAACCGAACTAAAAATTAGAAAATAATTTTTCATTAAAAAAATATTGTCATTTCATAGTAAAAAGCGTGGGGTGATAAATATATTAAATGTTATAATTATTATATTTGCAAATATCTATGATGGAAAAGTTATGAAAAAATAGTAAAATGCACCCCACGCTTTTTACTATGAAATGACAATATTTTTTTTTAATGAAAAATTATTTTCTAATTTTTAGTTCGGTTGCATATAAAAGCGTGTTTTTTTAGTTTTTTAAACTATTAATTATTTTATATATTTACAGTGGCAGTTTGACACTAACAGAACTAACAAAAATCTTCAAACATTGCTTCTGTTCATTTTTAGTTGTATCGCTTATCTATGTATACAAAGTGAGTTTTTTTAATGTTTAGTACAGGGATCTCGGAAACCGCTGCAGCTACAGAGATGCTGAAAATGGAAAAAGAATCGTAGTTTATAGAGCTTAGTTAAAATCACTTTTTGTTTTGTTCAAAAAGATCATGGCTTACTATTTATTTTGAAAAACCAGTGTTTTCCACAAATTTCCTTTTCTCTGTAGCTCAGTTAATATTTGAAATAAAAAAAAGTACATAGGAAACTTGTTAATAATTATCTTTTTAATAAAGACATAAAATTTGATATTTAATGTAGTACTCCGTTTTTGAGCTACGACACTAAACTTACATTTTTTAAAATTGAAACCATAGTTGGCTATGACATTCAAAACGGCCTTTTTATAAGCTTCTCAAAGATTTATAAAAATATATTTTTTAAATTAAAAAATACGTAGTTTTAAACATAATTATTTTTAAATTTATTTTTAATGTCATTTAGCCCTAAACAATTTAACTGCTTTAATTAACAAATAATTTTCTTTTAATCTCATCCAGTACTGTAGTTTTCTAGAATTTATTATAAAAACACATATTTATAAGTTTTTAATAACTGGAGACACTAATTTTTTAAAATAAAAAAGTTTATATCTTTTAAAGTTTTTTAAAACGTGTGACAAGACATTTATAAATATTTTGAATGTGTTAAGCTTTAAAAACCAAAATTAACTGATCAGGATTAATAGCAAAAACTGCAATTAACAAGCAGGAATCAATACAACTAAATACTAAATTTACTACTATAATAATTTAAATAGTGCTTTAAACTAATCTAAGTAAAGAGGAAGAAACATTACTATTTAAAAATGATCGAAAATTATACTATTATTGCCTATACCAATGTTATATTTTTTTAAAACCAAATTTGTTGCCTCTTGGACACAACGCCCATACGTTAAATTAAAATATTAAATAAATTATTGTTACGTAAACTGAGTCTTACAATCATATGAGAGTTAAAATATTCATTGAACATTTTCAACAATACTAGTTTACTTATTTCGCGGCCAACTAGAAAAACACACAAATTTCAAACTTATATCCAAAACTAAGTTATTTTTTTATTTAAAGTATATCTTGTTATACTACATCGTTGAAAAGCTTACAAAAGGCCTTTTTAAAATTTTTTAAAAAATCATAGCTCAATAACGGACTACTTACTACTTCATTAAATATTGGATTACACCTTTCTATTAAGAAGATATTTATGTACAAGTTTCCTATTTACATTTTTTTCTATTTTAAATATTAACTAAGCTATAGAGGCAAAACAATTTTGGAGAAAACGGTTTTTTAAATATCTAGTGTAGCTGCAGCGGTTTTCGAGATCCCTGTATTAAACATCAAAAAAACTTACCCTGTATGTATACACAATACACACCTTCTATCAGTAGCGACGGCAGGGGGCCAGAGGTGGTCCAGGCCATCCCTCAAAATGCCTGGCCACCCCTGGTGGAAGGTAATAAGGAATAAGAAGAAAGCATTCAAAAATGTGAAGAGGAGGTACAGGACTTTTTTTTAGAATGTGAAATGTGTGCGTGAAGGACTTAAAGGTTTTTTAAAAATAAGGACCTTTTTTTTGGGTCTTTAAAATTTTATGCATTCAAAATTTTCTTTTTTCCCCCACAAAATTTCGGCTACCCCTTGGCCACCCCTAAAAAAATCTGCCGTCGCCACTGTTATGTTATTTACTTTAAGGGTTCTTTAAAGGAAAGTCGAGGTTCACTTATACTATATTTATTAGTTTAACGCACATTTTACTTTACAGCCTCTTAGAAAACTATCTGCGCGCCCGCCATGATTAAAAGACTAACTCCTTTGGCTAGGTTGCCAGGTTGCGTCATGAATTTCCTAAATCTCTAACGGAACATCTCCCTCTTTAAATAACACTAACAGCACATCCTCCCTTTTAAAGTTAGGAGAGAATATAGTCTTTTAGATAAGCAGGTCTTTTAATGTCTCTAGAGGGTCTTCCCAAATTTTCCATATGCTCAGAAGACTCACTCAAACTTACATCTACACTAGGTTCACTTTTAGGCACTTTTTCAACTACACCTGCGTTTTCAACAGTAACATTGTTATTAGATATTTCATTATATTTATCTGGACTAATAGAAGGCAGTGTTGGAATAACATTTTGTTCAGAACGAGGTGGAACATAATAAGGAGCAGCAACAAGATGCCACCTATTTCTACGAAACCTACCAGCATTTGTTTCAATTATGTAAGATCTAGGCTCATCTAATATTGATATAATCTTTCCATAACTTCTTAGATCAGTTACCCAAACACTGTCCCCTATAGATAAATCAGAAAGTGATTTTACTCTATGTCTTTTATTATAATAATATGCTCTTTTTTCCTTAGCCCCATCTTCGCTTTCAAATACAGAATCAGTATTCACAGTTTTGTTTAATAAACTTGGCAATACCGGCAAAAGAGTTCTAAGTTTTCTATTCATTAAAAGTTCAGATGGGCTAAAACCGCACTCCAATGGTGTTGTACGGTATGCAAGTAAAGCTAAATGAATATTACCATTGTTTTTCTTAATAAGTTGTTTTGCAACTTTGACAGCCGCTTCTATACAGCCATTGGACTGACTAAAGTATGGACTACTAGTGATATGTTTAAAGTCATATTCACGAGAAAATGCTTTAAATTCGCTTTGAAATTGTGGACCATTGTTCGACCTCACTATCACTGGTATTCCATACCTTGAAAATAGTTCTTTCAGATTGGTGACGATTACTTTTTCTGTCAGTGAATTTAGTTTAAAAATCTCAAAAAATCGCGAAAAATAGTCAGTTACAATTAAATACCAAGAATCGCATTTAAATAAATCAAGGGCAATTTTTTGCCATGGACGATCGGGAAATTTTTCTTTTAAAAACGGTTCTTTAATATTTATCCTATATTCTACACACTGTGGACAATAACGAACAAAATTTTCAATAAGTGTAGATAGACCAAGCCACCAAACTGACGATTTCACACGTGCCCTACACTTTACTATTCCCTGATGCCCTTGGTGTATAAAACCCAAACATTTTAACTGTAGAGCTTTAGGTATTATTATTCTTGTGCCTCGTAACAAATAACCTTCGCACTCTGAAATTTCATATCGATACTGAAAATAAGGAGCAATATCAGGTGTTAATAAATTTTTTTCAGGCCAACCATTTAAAAAAAAAATTCTTTTTAATTTTCTACAAATTGAATCTTTATTTTGTTCCTGCTTAATCTCTTCTAGAAAATATGGTTTAACTTCGAAAAAAGTAGTAATTAAATTAACAAATGCCTTAGTTTCTAAAGCTAGTCCGTCATTAACAGGAGTTTGTTGGTTCAAAAATTTTCTTGAAAGTGTATCAGCCACCACTAAATCTTTACCAGGAACATAGTAAATTTCATATTCGTATCTCATAAGCCTTAAACAAAAACGTTGTAAACGTGGAGTCAACTCATCAATCGCCTTAGTTTGTAATACCTGCACAAGTGGCTTATGATCAGTTTCAATAAGAACTTTAATACCTGAAATATACTCTGAAAACTTTTCACAAGCCCACGTTAGAGCCAAAGCTTCTCGCTCTATTTGAGCATATCTTTGTTCGGTTTCTGACAATAACCTTAAAGCATAACAAACTATTTGCTTTTGGCCCTTATTGTCCATTTGCATCAAGCATGAACCAATGCCAAAAGAAGATGCATCTGCAGAAATAATAATTTTTTTGGATGGATCAAAATAAGCCAAACATGGACTTTCTTGAAGAAGTGATTTTATTTTTTTAAAAGCACATTTTTGTGACATATCCCAAGAAAACTGAACATTTTTTTTTAACAAGGATGTTAAAGGTTCTAATATTTCAGAACGATTTGGAATAAAACGGCTTGAAAAATTCTTTTTATCCCGAGGTTCCGGGAAGTTTTCTATTGCAGAAATTCTTTCAGGCTCTACTAAAATACCTTTGCTTGATATAACATGCCCTAAAAATTGGAGAGACTCAACACCAAAAAGGCATTTATCTTTATTTAAAGTAATACCTTCAGCTTGAATACGATTTAAAACCTCAAATAGAATTTTATTATGTAATTCCAAAGTAGGTGCATGAATAAGAATATCATCAATATGAAAAATTACCCCATCAATGCCTTTTAAAATTTTATTCAACAGCATCGAAAAATATTCAGGTGCACAGGTTATACCAAAGGGCAGTCTTTTAAATTTAAATCGACCGAAAGGAGTTATAAAACATGTTAAATGTTGACACTGTTCTTCCAAGCGTATTTGATAAAACCCTGATGTAGTATCTAAGCGGCTAAAATATCGTGATCCTTGAATCTGAGCTAAAATTCTTTCAACTTTTCCTATAGGAAATGGTGTACGCTGACCAACCTTATTTAATTTTGTATAATCACAACATAAGCGTATCTTATCTCCCTTACGAACGATTACAATTGGACTGACCCATGGTGTAAATTCTTCAACCGGTTCAATTATATCAAGATTTTGAAGTCAAATAAGTTCTTCTTTTAAGGGTTTTAATAAGGGTATAGGCACTACACGAGTAATTGACTGCACAAACGGTTTTACTTCATTATTAATTTGTATATCCATTTTAGTTTTAAAAGTACCTATTTTGTCAAAAATACAAGGAAATTTTGCTTGGATTTCATTGAAACTTACTTGCAAAGTATTAATTTCTGATTTAAAGCCATCACCAAACTGAAGAATATTTAATTCTGTAATTACAGATCGGCCTAAAATAGGTTTACATAACTCCTCTATTATATAAATATTGTTCCAAAACACCTCGTATAAAAACACGTGTCTTCGTTTTTATACCTTTATTAACAATGGAACGTAACTATGGTTACAACAACGACAAAATCTACTCTTGTCAATGTCTCGAAGTTTACAACACAAAAGTCGAATTTATACTGACTCATCGGAAGTTTCCCGTCGCCCTTTTATAGTATGGTGGAAGAGTAAAGAATGATCTAGAATATTCGAGAAATATCGTGAAAATTCCATAGTACAGGATGGCATAAAAGTTCTTAATGGATAATTCGGGCGTTTTCGGAAACCTTCGAAAGTGATGAAAGAACTTGGAAAAATTAAGGTAAATTATTTAAATAAATTAACAAACTAAATTAAATGATCCTAACTCTCTAAAATTTCTATAACCTAAACACATTTTTGAAAGTCTGTAACATTGCCCCCTTCCAAGTTTTGATCGTCTCGATCAAGTATCTTCACTGTCTTGATAACGGCTTAGCCTTTCTAGATGTACTACTTTCATCTTTGCCTGTGGACTCTTCTGTATACGGTACACCAGATCATTAAGCCGTGTCACCACTTTATATGGTCCCTCCCATGACTTCTGTAGTTTCGGTGAACGCCCCTTGGTTCTTCTTGGATTGTATAACCAAACTTTTTCACCGACGACAAATCCCTGATGGTTAGCTTTCAAGTCATAGCGAGATTTCATACGGTCACTTCCCTTTTGTAACTTGGTACGCACCTCTTCATGTATCCTCTGTAGCTGTTTACTTAGTTGACTTACATAGTCTTCTGCTGGTTCTTGATTGGTGGAAGGTCGTCCTGTAAGCAAGTCAACTGGAAGGCATATTTCCGCTCCGAAAATGACTTTAGCAGGTGTTTCGCCAGTAGTTTCGTGAATTGCGGAGCGGTATGCTAATAAAAACGGCTGTATACAGTTATCCCAGTCACTTTGTTGGTCATTTACTTTAATTTTCAGGTAGTTATCAAGTGTTCTGTTAAACCGCTCTACCATACCATCGGACTGGGGATGAAGAGGTGTTGTTCTTGTTTTATGGATTCCCAGGAGATTACAAAGGTTCTTGAAAAGATCGGACTCAAAGTTTCTGCCTTGATCGGAATGTATTTCTCTAGGAACTCCATATCGACAAATCCATTGTTGAAATAATACATCGGCAACAGTGATAGCTTCTTGATTTGGGATTGGGTAGACTTCTGGCCATTTACTGAAGTAATCCATCGCTACCAATATATAGCGATTCCCTGATTTACTAACTGGAAATGGCCCTGCTATGTCTATGGCAATTCTTTCAAAAGGTGCCCCTACATTGTATTGTTTCATCTTGCCATGGCTTCGTGTTTTCGGTCCCTTGCTGGAAGCGCAGTCCTTACACATTCTGCACCAGTCTTTTACGTCTGCACGACTTTCCAGCCAGTAGAACCTTTCTCGAACCTTTTTAAGAGTCTTCATAACTCCGAAATGGCCACCTCCTATACCATTATGCAAGGCTTGCAATACTTCGTGAATCCTTTTGGTTGGTAGGATTATCTGATGTTTATGGATTTTGCCGTCAGAACTTTCCCAGACCCTTTGTAATAGGCCATCTTTAATAACCAAAGAGTCCCATATGGCCCAGTACCCTTTATGTCTTGGAGACTTTGAAGCTATTTGTTGATATGGTGGCCTTTTCACATTTTCTGTCTTAAGTTTGACAATGTCTCCAAAATCTGGATCTTCTAGTTGTTCTTTTGCCAAGATCTTAGGGTCCCATTCTTGAGAGCACTGGATACGTGTTCTTCGGCAGTGGAATTCATCGGGATCTTCTTGCTCTTCTCGTCTGCTACAGTGTATGCATTCGTCCGGGCAGGGTCGTCTTGATAGAGCGTCAGCATTCTTATGGTTCAGTCCTTTTCGATGTTCGATTTTAAAGTCGTATTCTTGAATACGTTGCAGCCATCGGGCTATCTGACCTTCAGGGTTCTTGAACTGAAGCAACCATTTAAGTGATGCATGATCCGTTCTTAGGTGGAATTTCTGGCCATACAGGTATTTATGAAAATGCTCCAAAGATTTGACAATAGCTAAAAGTTCTTTTCTAGTGACACAATAATTTCTTTCAGGTTTGGACAGAACTTTGCTAAAATAGGCTATAACTTTTCTTGGCCATCTTGAATCTGTGACAAAATTCCACCAATAGCAGTGTTGCTTGCATCAGTGTCCACAATAAATGTTTGATTTGGTTGTGGATATGACAACACCGGGGGATTGCACAGGGCTTTTTTAGGTGTATAAAAGCTGCTTGACAATCTTCAGTCCATACGTAGCTGTTGTTGTTTTCCGTAAGATGATGTAATGGTCTTGCAATATCGGCAAACCCATGTATGAACCGTCTGTAATAGGTACACAATCCCAGAAAACTTCTAATTTCATGCTTGTTCTTTGGTACAGGCCAGTTCTGGATAGCTTCAGTCTTCTCTGGATCAGTTTTTACTCCTTCTTCTGTAATTATATGCCCCAGGTACTTGACTTCTTTCTGGAACAGGTGACATTTCTTTGGGCTAAGCTTCAGCTGGGCGGATCTAAGCTTTTGAAAAACCTCTTCAACATTTTTGAGGTGGTCATCAAATGTTTTTCCAAGAATTATTATGTCATCAAGGTATACTAAGCATGTTTTCCAAGTTAGTCCCCGTAGTGTTAACTCCATCAAACGTTCAAATGTAGCAGGGGCATTGCATAATCCAAAGGGCATAACATTAAATTGCCACAGTCCGGTCCCGGTCGAGAAAGCAGATTTTTCCTTATTTTCCGGATGAAGTTCTACTTGCCAATAACCACTTTTTAAGTCTAATGTGGAAAACCATTTTGACCCCGTTAGTGTGTCTAGGGTATCGTCAATTCTTGGTAGTGGAAAACTGTCCTTCTTCGTGACGTCATTCAGTCTTCGGAAATCAACACAAAATCTGGTGGAACCATCTTTCTTCTTAACTAGGACTACTGGAGATGACCATGGGCTCTGGGATGGTTCTATGATGCCTTGATTTTGCATGTTTTCGAGTAACTTTTCAACTTCTTCTTTCTTGGCTAAAGGAATTCTTCTGGGCGGTTGTTTTATCGGTGATGCGTCTCCAGTATTTATTCGATGTTGCACTACACTGGTTTTACCCAAATCTTTTTCGGATAAAGAAAAACATCTTGATTTCTTCTTAATAGTTCTTCCAGCATAGATACTTGGACTGGGTCTAAAAAGGATTTTGATGAAATCACCAGGTCTTGTAAAGCATCAGGTAGTTTACGTGTGGAGACCCCTGCAGGTGTAGTACAGGGATAGGTAACTATCATAGCAGCAGGTTGACAGGTACCGATTTTGTCACCCATTCTGACCTGTTGAGGGAAATCTTTCAGGTTCATCATTCTCACAAATACCATATTTCCTTTGGTTTGCGCCAAAGTTCTTGCTGGTAGAATTCCTTTAGCGTATAACGGACAATTTTCTACTGGTTCGACTAAAACGATTTCACCTTCTTCTGAGTCTTCGAACCTTGCTCGTATGATGCTTTCTGAGTTTGGAGGTAGAATGACATCTTCTGTGAGGATAACTTCTCGAATCGATGCTTCACTGCTTCGTGGTAATCTCATTACGATCTCTTCATTATTTGTTCGCAGTACCCGTTGTGGAAGATCAAGTACAAACTTCTTATTTTCCATAATGTCAAGGCCAAGGATAACTTCGTCCAGGATGTCAGCAACAAACACGACGTGGATAAATGTTGTTGTTCCTAGGGTTATTCTGGCTTCATGTATGCCTTTTACTGGTATAACTTCTCCATTAGCAGTTTCCAAAAGGTAATTCTTTACAGGGCGGAATATTTTACAGTGAGCTACGATGTTCGGCTTCACGATGGTATGTGTGGAACCAGTATCTAGTACCATTTCACAGTCCCGACCGCACACATTTCCAGGTACTACCAAGCTGGAGCCATTGTTCTGCAGCCGGGATACTCTAATTATTGTTGTTGATGGGGCTTGGTAGTACTGGGAGTTTTCCGAATTATTTGCAGGGGCATTCAATCTGATACAATTTCTTTGAATGTGCCCCTCTTCACCACACTTCCAACAGCGGATAGTATTTCTTCTACGGAAGGTCATGCTTTTGTTGTCTCCATCTACTTGTTTTTGACGTAGGATTTCTTGCAGCTGTTGTATTACTGTTGTCAAATTATCATTTGGATTGCGGACTTCTGGTACATAGTTTGTTCTTCGAAGTCTTGCCTGAGTTCTGGATGTCTGCTTAGCCGTTTCAAACTGAAGTGCGTAGGCAAGAGCTTCTGAAATTTTCTTTAGTCTGGCCATTCTTAATGCTTGGTTCATATCCGGATCGCGCAGCCTTTCAATGAAACTGCCTACCGCCAATTCTTGCTTAATTTCTTCCGGGTACGATGGATACGTTAAATTAACTAGACGTACAATGTCCGCTTCGTACTCTTGAAGACTTTCATTGTACTTCTGTCTTCGTCCTTGTAACTGCGCCTTATAAACTTCTTGCAGATGGGTTTCGCCGTACCTCATCTCCAGGAACATGACAATCGATTCATAGTCAGACTGCTTTTCATCGGGGATGTTTCTTAATACCTCCATGGCTTCTCCTCGAAGAGCAAGTACTAGAGCTCGGGCCTTCTCTGAGGAACTCCACTTATTACCATCAGCAGCAGCTTCAAATTGTCGAAGATAGGTAACCCATGGTACCTTGCCATCAAAAGTAGGTGGTTTCATAACAGTAGTTGAATTACCACTTTCTGCAACGACACCAGTATTAGCTATTTTTTTATCTGTCGCTGTACTTCTTGTTGAATGTGGCTTTGAAGTTGATAAACTTTATCTTCAACCGACTGTTGTATTTCTTGCATATCTTCTTTAACATCTTCCTTTGTGAGTTTTAGTTCCAGTAACATTTCTTGCCTCATTTCATCTTGACTTTGTTGAAATTCTCCCTTTAAGTGTTCTCGAATCTTTACCATCTTTTCTTTGAGCTCATGCTTCATTTGTTCTTGGCTTTTCTTTATGTCTTTTTGAATTTTCTCCATTTGTCGTCTTGTTTCTTCTTGACTAATTTGAATTTCCCGCTTCATTTCTTTTTGGTTGGTCTTCATTTCTTCTTGACTTTTCTTCATTTCTTCTTGACTTCTCTTCATTTCTTCTTGACTTCTCTTCATTTCCTCTTGATTAGCCTTTATTTCTTTCTTGAGGTCTTCTTTCAGGGATTCTTGACTGCTCTTCATGTCTTCTTGGCTGGTCTTCATAGCTTTTAGATCTTCTTTTAGGGATTCTTGACTGATCTTCATGTCTTCCATCATTTTTCTAATTAGCGTACTTATCTCCTCCATACTTGCGGTGTATTGTCTTGTCTCAACTGGCATTCACTCTTCTTACCACTTGGGCTTCCTTGAGTACCCTTGTTCCGCTTCTGACACCAAATGTTCCAAAACACCTCGTATAAAAACACGTGTCTTCGTTTTTATACCTTTATTAACAATGGAACGTAACTATGGTTACAACAACGACAAAATCTACTCTTGTCAATGTCTCGAAGTTTACAACACAAAAGTCGAATTTATACTGACTCATCGGAAGTTTCCCGTCGCCCTTTTATAGTATGGTGGAAGAGTAAAGAATGATCTAGAATATTCGAGAAATATCGTGAAAATTCCATAGTACAGGATGGCATAAAAGTTCTTAATGGATAATTCGGGCGTTTTCGGAAACCTTCGAAAGTGATGAAAGAACTTGGAAAAATTAAGGTAAATTATTTAAATAAATTAACAAACTAAATTAAATGATCCTAACTCTCTAAAATTTCTATAACCTAAACACATTTTTGAAAGTCTGTAACAATATCAATACGAATTTTTTACCATTTGAACTACACAAAGTTGCATGCAAAACTCCTAATATTTTTAAACGAAAGCCTGAAGGGCCTGTAACAATTTTATTAGATGGAAAAAGAGCTTGAATTGTGTCCTTGTCTAAAATTTTAACAGGAATACAAGTAATGTCTGCCTTTATTTAACTCTAATACCTTCAAAGAAACAGACCACTCTTTCTCAGAAATGTTATTAATTTGTATGGATCCTAAAAAATCATTAGTATTTTCTACCTGTACATATCTTACTTGTTGTTTACTAAATCTGCAAACAGTCGCCCAGTGTCCCAATTTTTGACAATTTCTGCATACAGACCTGTTTGCCGGACACTTATCTCGGGGATGTTCTGATAAACCACAAAAACTACACTGATTACACTGTTTTTCTTCCTTTTTCTTTTCTCTCCTGGTAAAATAACTCGATTTGGCAACAACGCCCCCTGCCTTACTCTGCATCTGCACACCCGCTACAGCCGCTACCCCTGCTGCGCCACCGGGAACCGTCCATGCTGAAGTGTTTTGTTGTATTTCCCTAGATTGCATTGCTTGAAGTTCGGCTTGTTTCGCTGCAAGTGTACAATCGTTTAGAGTCAATTTCGCTTGCAGTTGTAAGCGCTCGCTCGTCTTGACGTCTGACATGCCTACTACTATCCGGTCACGTATCAGTTCTTCTTTTAAACTGCCATAGTCACAGTTTTCGGCCAAAGTATGTAAATTCGTGATAAAATTTTCCACAGGTTCCCCTGGCTTTTGTACTCTTGAATTGAATTTATATCGCTCAAAAATAATATTCCTACGTGGAATAAAGTGATCTTCAAATGCTTTTAAAGTATCGGCATAGGTCGTAGGAGAGCCGGCAAATTGTAATAAAATATCTTCAGATTCTTCACCCAAAATGTAAACTAGTATATTAATTTTTTCCTCATCTGATTTACTATTTTGTCCTGAGACAGACATATATCTCTCAAATCTCTTCCGCCATTGCGGCCAAATATTTGGTGTAGAGAAATTAAATTTCTCTGGCGGCTTAACTGCCATCGGTACATTAACAACTGTAGAACTTACATTTCCACTTTCCGCCATTTTACTATTATTATTTTTCTTTATTATTATGTTGGTACACTTTTATTACTTTTAATTTTTATTCGTTACACGACTACTTAATATAGCGCGACCAAACCGACAACGAAACCGGAATATGGCCGTCGCAACTTTCGCAATTACAAATGATTTATAGTTTTAGGACGATTAGAGGCTTTATTTCTCCCGACTACCACTCACACGCTGCCACCATGTTATGTTATTTACTTTAAGGGTTCTTTAAATGAAAGTCGAGGTTCACTTATACTATATTTATTAGTTTAACGCACGTTTTACTTTACAGCCTCTTAGAAAACTATCTGCGCGCCCGCCATGATTAAAAGACTAACTCCTTTGGCTAGGTTGCCAGGTTGCGTCATGAATTTCCTAAATCTCTAACGGAACAGCCACTGCCTTGTATCATGTTAAGTGACGTTCCTCACGTTGCTGACATTCTTAATCCGAAGTTACATATTTTTAAAATCTTGGCGACATGTTGCTCGCGGAATGGCATTTATTGATAATTTTGGTCAGTTGACAATCCCAGACAGAAATATCAACGTACTCTTCATTCTTCTAAGCTTTTCATGTGGAGTGCAATATCAGCAAGTGGAATTATTAATCCAAATTTTTTCGAAAATGAAAGAGGAGTTGCCGTGACGGTAAGAGCTAATAACTATTGTGAGTTGCTACAGGGATTTTTAGTCCCAGCTTTTTAATAATTTGAAGGTCATAATGCTACGACCTGGTTTCAACAGGATGAAGCTATCTGCCACCCTGTCACAGTATATCTCACGAAGGGGTGATATTCAGTGGCCTCTTTGAGCCTAGATGTTACTTAAAATAATAATTTTCTGTGTAGCTTAGTGACTTATTGTTCAAAAATGGCCCGATACTTCGGTTTTTGAGTAGAAGCAAATGCTTTATACAGTGAATAAAGTATGTCAACATTAGTAGATTTTTGAACAGACCCACCGCAAAAAGTCCTGCTGGCACCCCCCACCCTTAAAGTTGGTTAAGGGATTGATATAGTTTTTTTCTAATATCTTCTAAACGGTAAATGATAAAAACTGATTTTAGTGTCGTTAGAAAGAGCACAAAATTCTGCAAAATAGTAATAATTAAAATTGTATTTTTGTTTATTAGGTACGTAAGAATCTCCAATATAGAAAAAGTTGAAGGGGAGCATCCACAAGGCATTTTTTACGATATATCTTCCAAACCGTCTACCAAACAAAAAACATAAGACACAAAAAAATTAAGGCCAAAGTTTTCCCTATCGAATGGTGTATAACACTATACTATTTTTGTTTTAAATTAAAGCTATCAATGGCGTACAAAAGTAGCACTACACCAGTATAGTAGGTAGTTAAAAATAGAAATTTTTAATGTTATTCTTTTATTTTATTTTTTCAGAATATTTCTCACTTTAGTTATATTAATTGGTAATATTACCTTATAGTAACACTAAAAATTGTATTTTTGTTGATTTAGTAAAATTCTACAACAAAAAAAATGTTGTAAGGGAGCATCTACACGGCACTTTTTACGATATATCTTCCAAACCATCCACCAAATAAAAAAATATAGAATACAAAAAATAAAGGCCTAAGTTTTCTCTATCAAATGGAGTATAACATTATACTATTATCTTTAAAAAAAAGCTACCAGTGACGTACAAAAGTAGCACTACACCAGTATAGGACCTAAAAATGTAAATTTTTAATGATATACTTTTAATTTTTTTATATTTTTTACTTTAGTTTTATTAATTTATAATTATTTCTAATTCTGCTTACTAGTAATAATAAATATTCATATTACATGGAAAAAAACTTACCAGTACAAAAATCAAAATCAAGACGTGTGGATTGAGTTTGATACTGGTTAAAATGTAAGACATATTTCGTGTATCGAAATTTCTAAAAAAATCAATGAAAAAGTCTAGCCCTTTCTTTTTTCATTTACTAACCGGTTGCGATACCACATCCTACTATTGCAGCATTAAAAAAAAACCTTCATCTCGACAATTAAGTGTGATCTCAAAATTCGTTGTAACCATTTACGATAAACATTCTGATAGTAGCAACATTGATATTTATCGAATGCAACTTTTTGCCCAAAAAACCGAACGGTTGAGAATTTACCCCCAACAATGAATGCTTTAGCACTTCACATTAATCAATGCATTTATCAAGCAGGATTTGTTTGGGGTAATCTCTGCCAACCAGTGGTTGAACTTCCATGTCCATCTGAATGGGGATGGGTTTTAGAGAATACTAAATGGACACCACTGTGGACCACTTTAAAAAATGAAAAATATCATCTAATACACTATTAAAATGTAAATGTGGCACAAATTGTAAATGTTTTTTAAAAACTTTTAAAATGTACCAGGTTATGTTTGTGTGCGGAATGTTGTAATTAGGTATTTTAGGTTGTGTAATAATGTGTTTGTTTTTTATTGATGTTATATACAGTGTGTCCCAGGATAGATGTTACAAGAGGACAAATGGAACAAAAATTTTAAATTTTAAAACGAAATTTTGGGCGACCGGTCGCATGGTCCAAAACTAATAAATACAAAACTTTACTTCAATTGGTATTAAACAGGGCGAGTTAAAAAATTGACAAAAATATTTTTTTTTTACTTAACGTGTTTAACTTTAAATTTTGACATAAAATTTAGTTCTCTACAACATTTACCTATACAATTTTGTCCTATTTTTAAAAATAAAGGTACTTTATCCTTGGTCATTTTTCATATTTTTAGTTATAACTTGCCCTGTATATTACCAATTGAAATCAAATTTTGTATTTATTAGTTTTGGACCATGCGACCAGTTTCCCAAAAGGACGATTAAATATTCCAAAATTTTTGGTGAATTTGTCCTCTTGTAACACCTATCCTGGGACACACTGTATAAGCCATATTTGTTGTTATCTTTATAATAAAAAGTTATTATAATACTGTTGTTATTTATTTAAAAATATGATGAATCAAATTATAAAACAAAAGAAATAAGTAAATAAAATGTAAAGTATAATTATTAATTAATAAATCTAAAGTGAAAAATAATCTTTTAAAATTAATAGAATAACATTAAATATTTCGATTTCTAGGTACTTTACTGGTGTAGTACTAATTTGGTACGCCACTGGTAGCTTTATTTTAAAAGATAATAGTCTAAATGATAACTTTGTGGTTTGTCGTTTATGTTGTTTATTTTTTTGTTAATGGTTTGAAAGATATATGGTAAAAAGTGCCGTATGGATACTCCCCTTCGACTTTTTTTGTTGTAGAGTCTTACCAAAAAAACAAAAATATTATTTTTAATATTACTATTATGCGCAATAAGGTAATATTACCAATTAATATAACTAAAGTGAGAAATATTCTGAAAAAAATAAAATAAAAGTATGACATTAAAAATTTCTATTTTTAACTATCTACTATACTGGTGTAGTGCTACTTTTGTACGCCACTGGTAGCTTTAATTTAAAAGAAAATAGTATAATGTTATACACCATTCGATAGGGAAAACTTTGGCCTTAATTTTTTGTGTCTTATATTTTTTTGTTTGGTAGACGGTTTGGAAGATATATCGTACAAAATGCCTTGTGGATGCTCCCCTCCAACTTTTTCTATATTGGAGATTCTTACGTAATAAACAAAAATACAATTTTAATTATTACTATTTTGCAGAATTTTGTGCTCTATCTAACGACACTAAAATCAGTTTTTATCATTTACCGTTTAGAAGATATTAGAAAAAAACTATATCAATCCCTTAACCAACTTTGAGGGGGTGGGGGTGCCAGCAGGACTTTTTGAGGTGGGTCTGTTCAAAAATCTACTAATGTTGACATACTTTATTCACTGTATAAAGCATTTGCTTCTACTCAAAAACCGAAGTATCGGACCCTTAAGTCACTAAGCTAGTGGGGTTACCTAAAATTAAGGTTCTATGAAGATATTTCAACCTCATAAGACCAGCTTAAACGAAACATTGTGCGGAAAATAAAAACCATTCCACGAGCAACTTGTCGCCAAGTTTTTGAAAATATGTAACTCCGGATTAAGAATGTCAGAAATGCGAGGAACGTCACTTCGACAACATAATTTTTAGGTTATAAAAATGTACATTATTTGTTAATATATTAAATAATAATAATAACATATGTGTAAGTTTTGCAATGATTGTTTTATTGGAAATTGAAACTGCTCATACAGTTAACCTGTACTATTAGGAAAAGTGTTATTTATTAATTTATAATATTTATAAAAACAAGCTTTTATTAAAATGCAATTAAAAGATATTATATATATATATATATATATATATATATATATATATATATATATATATATATATATAATATATATATATATATATATATATATATATATATATATATATATATATAATATATATAATATATATATATATATAATATAAAAACTTTTCCCATCATAAGGACAATAAATTAGTGAGTTGAAACATGAAACAGGCTTACACTAATGAAGAAAAAGACTTTATTTACATTATTGTTTATTTGCGAACTAACTTTGCTTAAAATTGCACCACCTATTATTATTATTATTTTTTAATACAGTTTATTGTTATCATTTTTATAAAGAAAATTTGTTATTATGTTGGTACACTTAGCACGATAACGATCTTTGTGTGAATTATCGAGAGTTTATATTATTCTTTCTAAGTCAACTAAAATATTAGTAACTTTTATTTCTTTATATTTAAACTAAAAAAATTAATTTAAAGAGGGATCGTTATCGTGCTAATTGTACCAATATAATAAAAAAATTATTTATAAAAACAATAACATTAAACCGTATTTTAAAAGGGGTGGTGTAATTTTAATCAGAGTTAGTCCGCAAATAAAACTGGGGAGGGCAAAACAGCTACCAGAGGCCAATATTACAGCTCCCTTTCCTCCAAAATGCCTACTCACACCTCTTCTGGGAGGCAATTGCCACCCTTCCCCCCCGGTGTGTCTCAGCATACACACAATGAAATTTAAATAAAAGCTTGTAAAAATGGTTCGCCCTACAATTCCTTACTACATTTTAACAGTAAAATTCTAATATAGCTCTTAAAAGAGCAGGTTAACTACTTGTTTTATTGAAATGTTAACAAACATACTAAATACTAAAATTAATTAAATTGATTCTATAATTAAAAAGTTAAGTACCAGTGTTAAGTAAAACTAGATCGCTTTGCCGCTTTTAAAAATTAATTAGTGTTTTCAAGTACAGCATAAAATTAAACCTAAAAAACATTTTAATTTGTTTAGGGCTTTATACAGGCTGTTACAAATTGGAGAGCCAACATTAGGATCTCGGAAATGGTAGGAGATACAGGGTTGGTTAAATTAAGTTAAAGTTGCTTTATGCTTCAAATATATCGTGTTAAAAATCCATAAATTTACAGCCGTTCGGGAATTATGCGAAAAAAAAGAAATTTTTCGAAAACTTTCTTTCAGGTTAGCCAAAGATATATTTTGAAATAAATGTCACATTATAACTGCTACTTTTTCTCCTCTACACAATGACAAAATTAAATGTAAGATCCTACGTTTCTTCTTTGAGCCGCAATAAGCAAACTTGTTTTTTAGGGCGGAATATTTGGTTCTAAACTTAATAAACTCGTATTTTAATTCTAAATCCAATGACATGTCACACTTTTTTGCGACGCTTTAAACCAAAAAAACCTTCTTTCACTAATTTGTCACTAAAAATTACTATTTGATTCCAAGCCTTCGTGAGAATTTTTGTTCCGCAGATAAGTATGTATCTGTTAGACTCATTTGCCAAATTCGTCAATTCGCCGAAATAAATATTCAATTCGCGATATGACCAAAGCCAAATGATCAGTTGCCGAAAATATGTTCTATATCGGAATCTGTTTAAGTCGATTTACACATTTCGCGAACTGAGCTATCCGGAGTTGCTCAAATGGAAAATATGAATATGTTTTGGCAGATAATCTTTTTAGTTTAATATTTTGCCGGTTGCGCAATTAAGAAATGAACAGACCTCGAACACAACTAAAAATGCTATTGATCCAGGAACACAACATTTATTTCTTAGAAACAGCTTATTACTTAACTGAAAACTACTTAATATTATTTATTTATTACAACAAGAAGAACTTTCCTGGCACTTACTATTACATTTGATATTGCTCGAAACACATTTACACTTTTTATTTTGGCAATGTTCCTTGCAATCACATCTTGTAAACCCTTGCTTCACTTCACGTATGATTTCTTTATATTTTTTGATCCGATAAAGGCGAAGTGAAATTATTGTTCGATTTATCAATATACAAGGACACTTTGTTAAAAAAATCGGATTTATTAACAGATGATTTCACTGCTTGGTTCATGTTCATTAAATTTGCACTAAAGATATATATTTCAATACAAAACGATTAAATAATGCACTGGTTCAATGCAAGATTTTGCTTCCTTCGTTTTACTATAAATAACAAGCTGAGACGGCGGTTGTATAAATAATTAGTGTTGGATGATATATTAATAACCGCGATATTTCACCGGTGAATGGAAAATCACTAGCGCTACCGGTGATTTACTTTATGCAAATACGGTGATCAGTGATTGAAGCGAATACTGCAATAGGCATCGACACGGCACGTATTAGATGATCGCTGATGACACCGATCGAAATATGATATACCTATGAATTATTATTTAAAAATAATATGTGAAGGAAAACAGTGATTTAAGCTGATATGATATTTATATTGTTTAGATGTGGAGGGTGGCGGGCACCGCCAAGCCATGTGAAAGATTGTTTTTCAAAGCCGGGTTAATATTTATCGACCGTAGAAATAAATTAAATGCAAACAAAGCTAAAAACTAATCTTTCTTAATGCTAATTTTAAATTTTCATTGGGAAAAAAGTAAGATATTTTGTTATTTTTATTTATTTAAAGAATTTAAAATTTTTATTTTTTATTATGCGTTTTCGTTTTGTTTTAAAATAGTTTTTTATTTTATATTTATCTTTTTGTAATTGAATTTAAGTTAAAAATGTTAAAATTGTATTCGATTAATAAAAAATGTGTTTTTAATTTTTGAAAGTAGGTAATGAATAAACCCTAAAACTTGATATAATTTTTATACATAATAATTTTGCAATATATCACATTAAGCTTGTTGTTGTCACACCTTATATAAAAATTATTATTTGAGTTACGACCCAAAAAAATAGATTTTATATTATTGCTGTTATTTTAACTTACAGCATAATATTTATTTTTATAAAATCAATAAATATTATGCTGCATGTCAATGAAAACAGATAACAGCTGCATGAATAATATATTCCTATTCGTTGCAAGCCACCGACCTGTTTTTATATTTACATTTTAGTTAAATATTTATGTATATTTAAGTCACTGCAGTGATTGAAATCACTGTTTAAAATCACGGTTATTTAGAAATCACTGTCGGCGTTTCACCGGTTACCGAAAAATCACCATATTTCCCAACACTATAAATAATGACCAAATCTATCGACAATTGTGCATTTCTAAATTGCGCAATCGGCAAAATATTAAACTAAAAATGATTATCTGCCAAAACATATTTATATTCGCCATTTGAGCAACTCCGGTTACCTCAATTCGCGAAATGTGTAAATCGGTCTAAACAGATTCCGAAAAAAAGTTTTTTTGGCAACCGATCATCTGGCTCTGACCATATCGCGAATTGAGTATTTATTTCGGCGAATTGACAAATTCGGGATGTGTGTCTAACATATCTATTTTTTATGACAGACTACGATACAGTTAATAGGGGCTGTTAGTTAAATTAAATTCTTTATTTTAATACGTACTAGTGAATGTACTAAGAGTACACATTTTTTTATAGCTTGTTAGGTAAATTATGACAAAATTAATTAATTAAAAGAATTATTATAAGCAGTAACAAAAAGGATGCATATATACCTGTGAACGGATATCTTTATGAATTTTTGAATAAAATGGTAATTATTAATGGGGAAAAAGTGAATGATGGTTGTTCGGCTCAAAACGTCGCATAAATGTAAAGTGAGATATTTCGTTGGAATTAAAATTAAAATACGATTTTGACGCCCATTAAAAAAAACAAAGTTAATGATAGCAGCTTAAAGACGAAACGTCAGATTTTTAATTAAATGTTATCATTTTATAGAACAAAAAAAAGTGGCAAGTGATATTTGCATTAAAATATCTCTTTAAATAAACTTTGAAAAAATAACAACAACAGTTTTGCTAAATTTCGGTATTTTTGGCTGCATAATTCCGGAACAGATAAAAGTTTTTATTTTTTTTTAACGGGATATTGTTTAACATAAAATTTCGCAACTTTGCATTAATTTTCCCAACCCTGCATCTCTTACCGTTTCTGAGATCCTAATGGTAGCCCTTGAATCTGTGGCGCCCTGTATATTGTTACCTTATGATTTTATGTTGCATAGTTTCTTTAATCATTGTCGAATTTTAATTGTTTTAATTTTAAATCCACATTTATAGTATAATTATTGAAACACCACAAGTTTTTATCTTTTGCATTGTAAACATAAAAACATACCTTGACATAACATTTAAGTTTACGTTCTTTTTAGTGCCTATCATTTTACAAACCTACACATACAACATACAAGATAAGAAGGGCGAGTATGGACTCTTAAGAATGGTAAGGAATACAAAGTCAGTTAAATGACACACAACCAGGGGCGGATTAAGAGTTTTCTAGGCCCTAAGCACAGAGGCTGTGTAGGCCCTCTATTGCTGAAAGGTGAAAGGAAGTATAAAATGGAGGTTCATTAAAATAGAAAATGTAGTATGTATAATTTAAAACTTAAAACATTTTTTTCTTGCCTTATTCAGAGCAAATTCCGAGATTACATTGTCGAAATTTATCTGAGCGTGTCTTGACAGATTTTTGTTCTTTGTGGGTTTTTATTTAATCTTTTCAGTTGTGCAGCTGGCAGGTCGAACGTTTTCCAGTGAAAATTTCATAGTGATTGTCTATCTTATTTCTTTATACGTGTAAGTATTCAATGGTGACAGCATAATTATAGAACTTAAGTGACAACTTTGTGTCGGGTAACGATAAGTATAGTTTCAATCAAAGCCACTTCGTAAATAAAGTAGGTACGTGTGTTATGCGTAGGTGCGCTATCATTTGCTAAGTAAAGACAACTATAGCTCGACAAATTCGTCCGCAACCCGCCCGCGGGGTACATACAGGCGAGGCGGGAGACGCTGTCCACGGTCTCGGCGGGGGTGCGCAAAAGTGGCGAACGGGTGAACAGGCAAGTAGCGCACTCACTCCCCGCCCGCCACAAACGCGAACAACCCGCCGAGACCGTGGACCGCGTTTCACGCCTCACCTGTACCCTGCGGGCGGGGTGCGCACTCGATCGGTCGCGGAGCGACGACACGTGCGGGCGTGCGGCGGGCGGGTTCCTGCGTAGGTGTATGCGAAGGGGAGTATCGCTATATTGGAAGCCAAATAAAAGATACTAAAGTGGTGTTTACGTGGAAATTTTTATAATAAAGTAAACAACTTGGACAAACCAAAAACAGGTAATAATTATCATATTTACTAACATTATGAGGGGTCACTCCCGGACTGCCCGCGCCTTGTGATCTCGGACATGGGGGTGAACTTTGATAAAATGTAGGTATAAAATGAAACGCCAGCAGAGAATGGAGGCCCCTGGAGAACAGGGGCCCCAAGCACGTGCTTGTAGTGCTTATACGTTAATCAGCCACTGCACACAACTTAGGGTTTTATGTGCCTAAAAATACGCTGTTTAGAAACGTTTAAAACTTCAAGTATTTCCGGAAAAACTAAAAAACTCCGAAAAATTAAAAATTTGTTTATTTTTTACTTCCTGGCCCTATTTAAAATCGAATTTTAAAATAATTTTTACTTTGAATTGACATATTTACACTCTAACCAATAGAGCTATTTTATTTCCAATGCTACGTAACGTTTTTGGTGGGACCATCATCAACTTTATTTTTTAAATACGGTCCTGATATTTTATTATCAAAATTCTAAAAACTAATTTTAATATACAGGGTGGGCCAAACTAAACTCACCACTTTTTAAGTAACAATACCTTTTTATCTGCTGCGCCTTTTTTATTTTTACAGGGTTACCAGGTAGATATATTTTATGTAGGTTTGTCAATTTTGATCGAATAGAATTAGTCAGAACCGGACTTCCAGTACTTTTTCCAAAATGATGCATTTAACCTCGTTGCAAAAGAAATCGGCTTTAGCTAAAATTGAGCTAATACGTTTTTCTTGTAGACAAACTATGGAAAATGATTCAGTAAAGCCAAAGTTGTTAATAATTTGAGGGATTATGATTATTCTTGATAAATGATGCGCCCCAAAAGCATGCATTACTGTCGATATTAAACTTTTTTTTAGCGTACTTTGAAAATCAAAAATTTTAGGTTACTGTGGTTTCTGAGTTGGATGCTCACACAACTTAACAGTAAATTAATTAAAACTAAACGAACTATTTTTATTTATTTTTTTATCTTTGGACAAACCACGAAGGCTAAAAGCCTAAATACTAACGTACCGTGGGTGTCTTAAGCGAGGTAAAAGGGAGTTTGTTGACACGGGACTTAAATACTTAAAGATTTGGGGGGAAGGAAAGACCTCCACGGGCAGCAGGTTCCACAATCTAGAAAAGGGATAAAAGAACGAACAAAGTGGGAAGTTCGGGGCCTGTCCAGTTGGACCGTATAGGGATGCATCCGCGCGGAACCACGAGTTTCTCTGTTAGAAACCGCAAGTGGAGGAACTATACTGGACAATTTTTCAGAGCAGAAGCCATGGAAGTACCTATAAAAAAGCGATAAATCTTCCACAGCCCGACGATGGGCAAGAGAGGGAAGCCTTTCTGTAAGTGAAGGATCATTAAAGAGATGAATAGCTCTTCTTTGAATAGAATGAAGAATGCTTATGGTTGTGGGGGACGCCATGCCCCAGATATGAGAACAATATTCCAAGGGAGGTCGGATTTAGGACACATATAAAGTGTATAAATTAGAAGGGCAGAAATACTTTTTGGCTCGAAAGAAAAATCGAAGCTTTTTTGAGGCTGCCGTGGCTATCGATACAATGTGTTTATGCCAGTTAAGGTTACTTTCAAATGTAACGCCCACAAGATTGAAAGTGTCTTTGCTCTGTAAAACTTGGCCGCTCATAAGTAGAGGATGTGTATTTAATGACTCTTTTCGCGACAAGGAACATGACTGTGTTTTGGATGCATTAAAATGAACGAGATTTTTGGCGCCCCAATCCAATATTAAATTAAGATCCTGCGAAAGAGATATCTGCATCGCTCTGCGTTTGTTTTCCAAGTCAGGTTTAGTGATGGGTTTAGAAACCTGAAAACTCGAGTGAAGTCGTCGGCGAAACTATGAATGGAATTAGTTGTGGACGAGAGAAGGTCGTTGATGTGAAGAAGGAACAATGTTGGTACCAGAACTGAGCCCTGAGGGACTCCAGCATTTACTTGGTGAAAGCTTCAAGAATGGCCGTCCACAATAACTGATATACGACGATCAGATAGATAACTAGAGAGCCAAGTACAGAGTTTAGTTGAAAGACCATAGGTGGAAGTTTATTAAGAAGTGCGTCATGCCAGACCTGGTCAAAAGCTTTGGATATATCAAGAGCAACGATCTGGGACTCACCTAGAAACTCAAGAGACTTATTCCAGCAGTGTGAAACGAAGGAAAGAAGATCTGCTGTAGATCTTTTGTGGCGAAATCTATACTGCCTGTCATGCAAAATTTTGTGTTTTTCTAAGTACTTAAGAATTTGTGAATTAATTAATTTTTCCATCACTTTACAAAGAACTGAGAGAATTGAAATTGGTCTATAGTTAAATGGAAGAGATTTTCTTGGGAATAGGTTAAACATGTGCAGCTTTCCAGCTCTCCAGAAAGATACCTGTGACGTATGAAATTCGAAAGAGCCGAGTTAAGATTGGTGCAAGTTCTGGAGCACATTTTTTAAAACGATTGCTGGTGTGCCATCCAGCCCAGACGATTTCTTGGTGTTAAGGAAAGAAAGGATACGCTTAATGTGTTTTACCTTAAAAATAATATCGGGCATTTTATGAGGAACTGGGGTAACCGCTGGAATTGGATGATTTACGGGAGGGTTAAGGGTTGAATTGGCAGCAAATTGTTTAGCAAATAGTTCTGCCTTTCCTTTAGCGGTAGAAATAATTTCACCTTCCAAAGTTAGCGGTGGAAAAGAACTGGTACAAAAATTATTTTGCCTATTTGTAGATAAATTTGATTTCTTTTGCAACGAACATAAATGCCTCATTTTGGAAAAAGTCCCGTAAGTCCGGTCTTGACTAAATCTATTTGACTAAAATTGATAAACCTCAAGAAAAGATATCTACCTATTAGTCCTGTAAAAATAAAAAGATAGGCGCAACCGATAAAATGTTATCATTAGTCATGTTAACATTATGTTCAATGATTTATAACACGTTAGGGTTTAATCTTACGGACCTTTATTTTTTGAAATTTATTGAAAATATTAAACTCTACATTTTAAATTAATAGGTTGCTATAATAAACAAGGAAGAGCTTAACAAAAACCCCTTGGTTCATATTTTTTTAGTACGGTTCTAATATTCAATATCAAACTTTAAAAAATATATTTCAATTTTTCATTATGAACCGCGAAACAGAATTCTCAGGATTTGATAAAAATAGAAAGCTTTACATTTTTAAGTAATAAATTAATTTAGTGAAAAAAACTTAACAATGCACAAATAATAAATGAACAAATGATTGACACATACAACAATTTTACTTAGAACATATTTCAGTTTTTTGCTAGTTAGCCTAATCTAACTGCAAGCAAAACATCTGTGATTATTTTTTACTGTTATTTGTTTAAAATATTAGAAAAACCTTGAAAACAAAATCAATGATCGGTAATCTGCATCCCCTGTCACTTTAAAATTTTAAATGGCAACATCCCTTCTGTGGCACCTCTCTGGAACGCCTATAAAAAATTCTTTTTGTTGCCATAGCCATTGTAAGTTTTAAAAACGCACCCTGTATATGTAAAAAGCGCGCAAAGTTTAAATATTATTTTATTTAAAAATTTTGTGCCAACTTTTTCAATTTTTTTCCGTAAGAAAATGCTACAAAATATTAGTATAACTAAATTTGTTTTCAAGTTATGGTGCGACCAAAAAATATGGATTTATTTTTATGTATATAGATTTTTTGACAGGTAAAGTTTTTGACAGATAACATCTTTAACAGATACCCTTTTGGGCATTGTTTTTAAATATTTTAAAAATGCAATTTATAAGTATTACTATGTCATTTCTTTAAAAACTTTTTAATCGATCATAACAATACTTACGACAGAAATAATTTATAAACTTATTGGATAGTTGACCTATTTTCAATAACCTAATGTTTCTCCTATTTTTCAAGTTTACAATATACGTAAGACATGGGGGCAGAGACAGTTTTAAATAATTATTATAACTAAATTAATTTAACTATCCAACAAACCACTTGGAAACATTGTAACTTGATCACAACAAACTTTGGTTTGCAATTAATTCAACAAACTTTTCTTAAGTACCGTTTACAAAAAGTACATCAATATGTTTATACTACACTAAAAATTGAAATTATTCAGTATCACTAATCACCTAATTATCTTTCAAATTGGTCAATAATTTGTAATTAAAGTTTCTTCTATATAAAAAGCCAAAATCAGTTGAACAAAGACTATAAGTAAAGTATATTTTGTCGAACATGTTGATTAATAGTTTTACCTCGCTTATATTTTACGGGTTAATTTGTTCTTTAATAATTTATTATGTTTGGTTTGTTTATAAAAAATTTAGATTTATCAAGTTTATGTTAAGTCAAAAAGGATATACTCGTTTTATACCACCTTTACCAATTATTGGAACGTGTTATGTTGCGCTGATAAGCGTTTTATTTAAGGGAATACCACGTAAGTAATAGATATCTATATACTAATATTACAAGGAGGTAAAGAAGGTAGTAGTAAGGTAAATTAACTAAATGATTTTTAATTTTAAACCACATTTTAATTGGCAATATGAAATTATTTTAAAAGTAAAAAAATAATGTGACAAGTTCCTATAATTTTTTTCCCAAATTCCCTTTTAACAGAGATATGTGCCCTTAAAAGATGTCACTGAAAATCGTTTTTTTTAATAACTTTTATAGCATTTGGTATAATAAAATAATTTTCCAATATGATAAATACTGGCTGGGACTCCTTAAAATGGTGTTCTTGTAAAACATTTGCATTCAGTACGTCGCGTCGCCAGGGGCGGATTAACCCTTACACAATAGTCCCAATTATTTAAACACACTGTATAATAAATGCATTAAAATATTATTTTTGATTAGCCTAAAACATTAGCTAAAAGAAGTTACTCCTATTCAATATCGATAAAGGGAAGCGTTTTCAAGAAAAACAACTTTTTGTTTTATTGGGGTTGTATTTAATAATTTAGTTTGTCGGTTTGACATAGGCTCTCTCTTATTTTATGCATTCTCTAGCTTTAATTATTAAAGATTATGGGACCTTTTACAATTCTGCAACATTATTTTTTACTGTCGTGAAAATAATTTAAAAAAATATATTTTTAGTTAAGTTTTTAAGTAGGTACCATTTGCAATAGAATAACTTAATTTAAACAATATATTATTTGGCTTTTCTCCAGAATAAAATTAAGAAGTTTATTTAACATTTTACAAAAATTTAAACTTTTATATATTATGAAGAACTATTCTGCTCTTACACAGTATAATAAAAGTTATGATTACTTTAAAAGAAATAAAATAATGAAAAAAGCATAAAATACTTCAACATAACTTAATGTTTTTACATGTCCCCACAAAATAAAAACTTGTTTTTGACTATATGTTCTCTATTGGTTTGGCGGATTTATTTAATAGATGTTATGTATTTGGGAACACGCCAGTCAGATTAAAAAACCAAAAAATCAAAAAAATTAAAACTAAAAAACTAAAATTCGACGTTTTGGTGGCAAGTCTGCCACCGTTGTCAAGATAAAATTAAATAAAAATAAAATCCATTATTTTAAAACTTTGTTATATACCGGAAAAAACGCATTTATCCTAATAGTAGTATATTATTATTATCAAAAATTTGATGCTATTATAAATATTTTTTACTACCCAAAGTTGTGAGATTTGTTTGCTAAAATAGGATATTTTGAAGACATATAACTTTTACATATATATACATATATTGCTGCTTGTGCTTTAAAATTTTTTTGTCCATTACATAGTGCTACACTTACCTATTCTAATGATTAATAAATAAATCTGACATTAACTAGCCTTTAAACATCGTTTTAATCGTTTATTAATTGCCACTTTTTGTACCGTTATATCTCCCTAATGGTTAACCTTTGACCCACCCTTTCTTTAAACTAGGAATTACTTCATTTTTCGGATTTATTAAAAAACACCCTACATTAGAAAGAAAACTATACAGGGTGTTCCTGAATCTAATTGGTGACAAATTGCTATGGATTTTTTTATCAAAATAAGAAAAAAGTTAATATAAGTAATATAAATATGAATCCGCAAATTGTTCCTAAGATTCGGAATGCTAAAGTTGCAATAAAAAATTGTTTTTGTAAATATCTTAAATATTCTTTATTTTATTTTATTGTATTTTGGCAGTAATATTTATGGGCTTAAAGGGATAATTCAGCACTAACCTAATTAAATTTAATATTAAATCCGTGGCGTTTTAAGTGGCTTTTAGAAAAAGTAAACCCAATGATGGTGATCAAATAACGAGATGTGGGCTGTCAAGTTTTCAAAGCACTATTAAATGGGGCGAAAGAAGAAGTAATGTGTAATATTGTTACAGACTTTCAAAAATGTGTTTAGGTTATAGAATTTTAGAGAGTTAGGATCATTTAATTTAGTTTGTCAATTTATTTAAATAATTTACCTTAATTTTTCCAAGTTCTTTCATCACTTTCGAAGGTTTCCGAAAACGCCCGAATTATCCATTAAGAACTTGCCATCCTGTACTATGGAATTTTCACGATATTTCTCGAAGATTCTAGATCATTCTTTACTTTTCCACCATACTATAAAAGGGCGACGGGAAACCTCCGATCAGTTAGTATAGATTCGACTTTTGTGCTGTAAACTTCGAGACATTGACAAGTGAAGATTTTGTCGTTGTTGTAACCATAGTTACGTTCCATTGTTAATAAAGATATAAAAACGTGTTTTTATACGAGGTGTTTTGGAACAATATTTTAAAATTTGCTTAAAAATGCAGCCATAAAATTAACGCTTTTTCTAATTTTGATTTTTCCTAAATATTTCTAAAAATATTTGATATTTTTAAAATTTCCTTAAGAATATATTCATCTTCTTTTATACAGTGCCTTCTTTTTAATGTCCCCTGCTATTATTAAAAAAAGAAATACTTGGGAATAATAAATTGATGCATAAATACCATATTTTAAAAGCTGGGCGCCATCGACACCTTGATAAAAAAATTAAATAGAAAGCGCAGTCTGGTGAGACATCATTTTAAAGCTCCTGACAAGTACTTTATAACTCTAAAATATAAAGTCAACACCGTTACTTATTACGAAATGGCCTAACTTTAGAAATTACCTTAAAACCTGATTTGGGATGGCCATATTTTCAAAAGAACTAAAGTTAAGTAAACTTAATGTGCTATTTTCTTAAAGCTCTTTTAAAGCTTTTTTAATGGTGTTACTGATAATATACAGGATAAAACAAAAAATAATCATTTTTTAATTAAATCAACCTGCACATCATCTTACTGTTAAAAAGATCTTTGAAATACCTTTAAGAAAATACCATATTAGGTACATCTAACTTTATTACTTTCGGAATTATGGCCATCTCTATCAGGTATGTAGGTATTTTGTCCGCTATTTTTTCGTCGGCAAAGGTATTAACTTTATATTGAAGGGTTATAAAGTACTTAGGAGCTTTAAAATGATATGCCACACCCTCTTTTCATCAATTTTTTTTTCAAGTGGGCGCCCAGCCTCCATCTTAAAATTTTCTTCTCTCAATTTTTATCTAATATATAGTAGATATTATGCAATAGTTTTATATATCGAAGTTTTATTATTTTTTAAATTTATTCTTTTAAAAAATAAAAGAAGGGGGCAGCTCAGAGCTAGGAGAGGGGGCAAGCCAGTGTGTTTTGGGAATTTGAAAACTGTAGAGGTGCCAAGTCAATTAAATTAGAAAAAGGTTGCGTAATTAGGAGCCAGTTTGTCGACGTTTAGATTTCCAGCCATCATCAAATTCAATTTTTAAATTACAATCTGAATTTAGGGCTTAATTTAGGGTAAAAAATGGTCGAGGGAGAGGGCGGTAAAAGGCAATTTTGCCCTCTTTGAAAAAAAGGGGATTCGGTACTTAAAAGGGGCACATTAAAAAAATGTACTGTATAGCAGGTTACACTACTAATTTAATTTTTTGTTTTAATTTAAAATCATTTTTAGTAAATTTTCTTACGACTATACAATGGGGAAAAAAGTACTTTGGGTTCCCAGCACATTTTTGGTACGGAAGTACGTATTATTATGTGACTAATAGTCAATCGGAAATAAAAACCATTTTAACCCATTCCAAGTGCAACAATAAAGGAAAAGCATACGAACTTCTTATTCTGCTCTTCCCAAACTCAGTTCTTTTGGTTCCATGTAAGTACAATATTTTTAAAGCTCCTTTAAGTTTAAAAATGTATCCAGTATTAAGAGTAAATGTTTTACAAGTTTAAAATTTAAATAATTGAGAAGAATGTTTAAAAATAATCAACCACCTAGGTGGTACCTCTCTGATTTTTTTTTATGTTTAAGATCAAAAATATTAATTTGGTAAGTCGACAGTTGACACAAAAGTGCATTGATCGATCTAACCATTTGATTTCTATAACTTGTGGTTTAACTGGAAATGACAGCTATTGTCAAATTTGGCACCACCGATGTATTTTATGATACGTCAATTAGGTGTGACATTCTGAATCCAGTACACCTCACATGTCATATGTTAATACTTCTAAATTAAATAATTTATTTTTTTAAATTTTAATCCGGAGTACCGTAGGGAGGCTTAAATAGTTAATTTTAGGTTAAGTAGCCATGCAAAAAGGTAATTACTAATCTTTTGTTTTTTACGACTTCCTCAGGTGGGCTAAAATTGTGCAAAATCCTATTTAGGGTCATACTTATTTTTAAGGAACAAGGGTGGCTTGTTAACAATTTGGTACCACAAAGGCATTTATTAACAGTCCAGTGTCAAATGTGTTTTTTTTTAGCAAGCGGCTTCATTTCTTGTGAAACGTTTTTTTTTTTTAAATAGTGTTAAAACTACTGCAAGTTTCTTTCATGGTAATACTATAATTATATTATGACCACTGTTAGTTGCAAACACTTTATTATTGAGCGATACTTGTAATGCAACCCATTCCAAAAACGTTGTTCAAGCAGGTTGTTTATAAGCTTTTCTCGCCTGAGGAGGTCCCACCCCACTCACCCTATAAAGGATCCGTAAAGTCTTTTTCATTTTTTGTTTTCTTTTTTTTTGTCCTTTTTACCCCAAAATGATGGCGGCACACCCGGAAGTAAAATGTTCCGGAGGTAAAATACCCCTCCATTCAGATCTCCGGACGAAGGGTGCATCCGGGGGCCCATCATTGAGAAGTTTAATTTCCTTTGCAAATATATGTGGGCTTAACACCAATATAAACTCCGCTTACCATCACCTTCAGTCATCTAAGCCTCGCATACTGTTTCTAACGGAAACTCAAATAAGTTCCAAAACTTCAACCAGCAACCTTCTGTTATCCTTTGGCTCAAACTTCTTTAGGTCTTCTACCAAATTTATTTGCTGTGTGTACCGGTCCTCATCTAACAAATCCTATGTTGAATACTTTGACTTCCATTTAACAAAGATCAATAGCATAATTTATTTTAATTAAGTTTTAATTAGCCGAAGTAATCGTGCTTGGCGACTTCTTACCTCCGACCCCGAACTTTATCAAGCATCTATCACAGCTTCTCTAAGTCGCTCAGATCATGGCTTAGATACTATATCTTACCTTGCACATCCCGAGGTAAATGAATGCATGCCACCACGCACCGTATGGCACTACAACTGCCGACTGGAATGACCTAAGGGACTTTTGTGCCACTTATCCCTAGGATTTCAGCTGCTTTTCTTCTCATGATGCTTCAGAAATTTGCAACTGACTTAATTAATTTAATTGGGCATTGAAACCTATATTCCACACACCATCCAATCCCAAACTCGAGTTTTCTTAATATTCGATAATCGAATAAAAAACAAAGTTCTTTCTTGCTTAAATGGCAGTAAATCCTTTTGGTCCTTTGCGAAAAACATAAATAGGAATTCTTGTACCAGTTCTTTTCCACAACTAAGTTTTAAAAATAAAAATATTTTTACCGCGAATGGAAAGGCAGAACTATTTGCCAAACAATTTGCTGCAAATTCAACCTTTTTGACCCTCTCGTAAATCATCCAATTCCAGCTATTGCTCCAGTTCTTCATAAAATGACCGAAAATATTTTTAAGGTAAAACACAATGAGCATATTCTTTCCTCTTTTAAAACCAAGCAATCGTCTGGGCTGGATGACATACCAGCAGTCGTTTTAAAAAAATGTGCTCCAGAACTTGCACCAATCTTTTCTTATGAAACATGTATTTTTTTGGAGAGCTGGAAAGCTGCACGGATTGAACCAATTTCCAAGAAAGGATTTAAATCTCTTTCATCTAGCTACAGACCAATTTTACTTCTCGTATTTCTTTGTAAAGTAATGGGGAAATTCATTAATTTACTACTCCTCAAGTATTTAGAAAACACAAAATTTTGCATGACGGGCAGTATGGATTTCGCCACAAAAGATATAACTTGGAAATTATTAATTTTAGGAAAAAAGTTTAAATTAAAATTTGTATAGAATTTATTGATTTAAAAGCTTGATTATTGGCAATTTATTATTTAAACGATTATTAAAGGAGATATCGGTACAAAAGTCAATAAACAAACAGTACTAATATTATAAATCGTAAAAGATAAGTGATACGAACAAAAAAACCAAAAAGGAAAGAAAATTTAATTATCTATAATAAAAGTCCTCATAATTAAGGGCCTCAAGTGTACGGTTACGAAGATACAGACCCAAATGGTTTTTGGTGCACTTCCGTTCGCCATATTTGTAAGTATTTTGTGTTTTTAGGTCCATTACGTTATACTGAACCTATTTGTAAAAAATGCTTCTGGTGAATTTTGCAAAAAATCCTTGATTTTCTGTACCATACAAATTTTAATGCAGCATAAAGACAAGAATATAGTTTGTAATTATATTTTGAAAACATTTGCAAGCTTCGACCAAATGACAACAAAGATGACCGCTGGGCAGATATAGGTCCAAGATGAGGACTAGGCTTTTGGTTTACAAGGGAACAAATGGATAAAAAAATATTTTTTGAAGCTGCTGCGAACGGCAATAATTGGAGTTTACCAGAAAAGGCACGCGCACTAGTGCTTGCTTTTCGAGGTGAAGCCATGGAGGTATTAAGAAATATTCCTGAAGAAAAACAAGGCGACTATCAATCAATTGTAATGTTCCTGGAAATGAGATATGGCGAGACACACTTGCAGGAAGTTTATAATTTGTAGCTCCAGGGACGAAGACAGAAAGATAACGAAAGCCTTCAGGAATACTAAGCTGACATCGTACGTTTGATTAATCTGACATACCCGACATACCCAGAAGAAATAAAACAAGAACTAGCCGTGGGTAGTTTCATTGAAGGTCTACGTGATTCAGATATGAATCAAGCTTTAAGAATGGCCAGAATTAAAACAATGTCTGAAGCTCTTGCTTATGCATTTTAATTTGAGACAGCTAAGCAAACATCCAGGAATTAGCCAAGACTTAGAAGAACGAATTTTGTACCACAAGACGCCAATTCAAATGACGAATTGACCAGATTAATAAAAAAATTACAAAAAATCTTGCGTTAAAAGCAAACCGAATGGGGATAACAGTATGACCTTCCGACGAAAAAATGGCATTCTGTGCTGGAAGTGTGGCAAAGAGGGGCATATTCAAAGAAATTGTACCAAGTCAAATGCCCCTGCTAGCGATCCGGAAAACTCCCAGTAGTCAGCTTCAAGGGGCGAAAGCTGGCTAGGTGCTACCAAGCCCCATCAACAACAATAATTGGAGTATCCCGGCTGCAGAACGGCTCCAGCTTGGTAATACCTGGAAATGTATGCGGTCGGGAATGCGAGATGGTTCTAGACACTGGTTCCACACATACCATCGTGAGGCCGAACATCGTTGCTCACTGTAAAATAGTCCGCCCTGAAAAGAATTACCTCTTGGAAACTGCTAATGGAGAAGTTATACCAATTAAAGGCATACATGAAGCTAGAATAAACCTAGGAACAACATTTATCCACGTCGTGTTTGTTGCCGACATCCTGGACGAAGTTATCCTTGGCCTTGACATTATGGAGAATCAGAAGTTTGCACTAGACCTTCCACAACGGGTACTGCGAACAAATAATGAAGAGATCGTAATGAGATTACCACGGAGTAGTGAAGCTTCCATTCGAGAAGTTATCCTCACAGAAGATGTCATTTTACCGCCAAACTCAGAAAGCATCATACAAGCAAGGTTTGAAGACTCAGAAGAAGGTGAAATCGTTTTAGTCGAACCAGTAGAAAATTGTCCGTTATAAGCTAAAGGAATTCTACCAGCAAGAACTTTGGCGCAAACTAAAAGAAATATGGTATTTGTAAGAATGATGAACCTAAAAGATTTCCCTCAACAGGTCAAAATGGGTGACAAAATCGGTACCTGTCAACCTGCTGCTATGATAGTTACCTATCCCTGTACCAAACCCGCAGGAGTCTCCGCACGTAAACTACCTGATGCTCTACAAGACCTGGTGATTTCATCAAAAACCTTGTTAGACCCAGTCCAAGTATCTATGCAGGAAGAACTTTTAAGAAGAAATCAAGATGTTTTTTCTTTATCCGAATAAGATTTGGGTAAAACCAGTGTAGTTCAACATCGAATAAACACTGGAGACGCAACCCCGATAAAACAACCACCCAGAAGAATTCCTTTAGCCAAGAAAGAAAAAGTTGAAAAGTTACTTGAAGACATGCAAAATCAAGGCATCTTAGAACCATCGCAGAGGCCATGGTCATCTCCAGTAGTCCTAGTTAAAAAGAAAGATGGTTCCACCAGATTCTGTGTTGATTTCCGAAGACTGAATGCCGTCACGAAGAAGGACAGTTTTCCCCTACCAAGAATTGACGATACCCTAGACACACTGACGGGGTCAAAATGGTTTTCCACATTAGACCTAAACAGTGGCTGTTTGAGAATCACTAAATTTATTATTTTTGGGAATGTTATATGTTAATTATAATTTCTATTTATTTTTATAACAAACTAATGTTATGTGAATTTTCCATTTATTTAATCCTACCGGTATAGTGTATTTTGCGAATTGATAAGGCACACAGGTTGTTATAATCCCTCCCGCCGGCAGTACTGCAGAAAATCGAGACTCGACCACGTCGTGCGTCCGATTCAAAGGTACCAAAAAGACCTTTCGTTATTGTTGCAAATAAACTTGAAATTAATGTAGTTTTGTGGATAGTGCCATTTATTATTGGATTTACTACGAGGGTACCCTCCGTTCCAGATGAATTGAATCCGAAACAAACCAATCTACCAAGGTAAACACTTGTGTGCTACCGTTCGATCATTATCATTAATTAATTCATTTAAATATAAAAATACAGTCCACTAATTTGCTAACTATTAAGTTTTCATAGTTTCTACTACATTTTTTGATCCTTCTTTGCCGGATAAGGACATATTTGTTAATTCTTAAACTTTTTTGATAATTTTAATTTATTGCATTGGTTTGTCAGTAAAAACGGCATAAAATCCAAATTTTTACCTTTAAAGGTCACAGTTAACCTTGAACGATTCTCAAACTACACTTTTTATTATTGCAGTACTCAAATCTTTGACCTTTTACGCTTAGCTTATCTACTTATTTATTTATACGCCTAATTACGCCTTAATAAACGCGTAGATATTTATACGCTTTATTAAAAATAAAAATTTATTCTGAAATAGTTTATTCTGAAATAACTGTTTTTGTAAATGTTTTTTTTAGCATATGGTTTGCAATGTCAGATAAAATAACTAAAGCTTAATTAAAACTTACAACGGCTTACAAACGTTTAACGGAAACCTATGAGGCTGATCCGCTTCTACGGATGATTCGTTAAAATCCGCATTTTTAGCTCGGGCAGATAAAATTGATGCTATCTATGATGAGTTTCAAGCCGCTCATAACGTAATTATCTCGTTAATTAACGATGAACATTTTTCCGAGTATGACAAATTACGGATTGCCGCAGATCAAGCGTTCTATGGGGTAAAAGCTATTAAACATGATGTACTAGTGGCTGATTCCGCTTCTCAGTTAGCTAACACGTCTATAAATCCTAATACTGGTCAAGGACCAACTCCAGCAATGCCAAAACTTGGTGCAAAGCTTCCTAAGCTTAATTTACCAACCTTTGATGGCAATTTTAGAAATTGGCCTAGTTTTCATGATTTATTTAAGAGTCTTATTCATGATAACCATGATTTGTCTAACGTGGAAAAATTCCAATACTTACTTACTTCTTTAGATAAGGAACCGCTGGCTTTAATTAAGGGTATTCCTCTTACAGAAGCAAATTATACTATCGCCTATGAAACGTTGGAAAAACGATATCAAAATAAACGTATTTTGGCAACTCAGTATTACAATGAGATTTTTTGTGCCCCTTCTATTCAAAAGGCCACTTCTAGGGAGTTACGACAACTTTTAAATATTTTTTCGGAAAACGTTGCAGCTCTAAGAGCTCTTAATTTTCCCGTTAATCACTGGGATTTTCTTTTGTTTAATTTATTAATTAATAAACTTGATTCTAAAACTAGAACTGACTTTGAGCTTAAAAATAGCCTTGGTCAGGAGATACCTACATATAGACAGCTTATCACATTTTTAGAAATACAATGTATAGCCTTAGAGTCTGTTCAGTATACTCATTCGCCAGTTAATGACAGACAAAAGCCTAAACCGCCTGTAAATACTCCACACTCAAATCGAGAATCTTTTGGAAAAATAATACCTTCTTCCTTTCTTACTAGTCCAGGCGGATCTGGTAATGATCCAAAGTGCATTTTATGTTCTTCAGCTGCACATCCTTTATTTAAATGTTCTTCTTTTTTGGCTAAATCGCCACAAGATAGATTTTCCTTTGCTAAACAACACAAATTATGCGTCAATTGTTTAGTATCTCCTTATGCACTCAAAAATTGTGGTTCACCCCACAGATGTCGTGTTTGTAGGTTTCCACACCACACTACTTTACATTTTAATAAAATTTTATCACCAAATCTTTCTCTTTCTGAAACTGAAACTTTTCATGAGCGTATGCCTGCTTCTACAGCAGCAATGACACCTGTAGACAATAATCAGGGTCAGTTTCCACTTACAAATACTCACTGTATTACCAATAATACTTTATCAGTTCCTCAAACCACTGTTCTACTATCTACTTGCGAAGTTGATGTTAGGGATAATTGGGGAAATTTCCAGAAAATTCGTATTCTTCTAGATACCGGTTCAATGGCCAATTTTATATCCGAAAAGTGTGTAAAACGTCTAGGCCTTAGTCGTAAAAGGTTTTATATCCCAGTTGAAGGTCTAAATGACATGACAACTTCAACCAACAGTGGTATGGTTCAATGCTTTATAAAACCATGTAACCAGTTTAATCCAGTTTTTTCCTTGGAAGCCATTGTACTTCCTAACGTATGTTCAAACCAACCTAAAGTTCATATTTATGTTTCTGACATGGAACATATACGTCAGCTAAAGCTTGCTGACACCCGGTTTAACATTCCCGGTCCTATAGATATGCTCATTGGTGCAGAGCTAGTACCTTTAATTTTAAAATCAGGACGTATTTTTGGAAGATCTAATCAACCGGTAGCTTTGGAAACAGTTTTCGGTTATATTCTACAGGGAAAAACTAATTGTTCAAATGGTGTGGAAGTCTCTAATACACCTTTAAATTGTCACGTTTCTTTGGACGGAAATATTGACTTGCTATTGCGGAAATTCTGGGAAATTGGGGAAATTAATAAAGCTCTACCGGTATCTCCTGAGGAGGAGAAATGTGAGGACAATTTTAGGACTTTAACATCTAGAGACATGTCAAACTTCAACAAGATATTTCAGCTTTACTTTTAACCTTTCGATTTTTTGCTTTCGTTTTCATTTGTGATATAAAACAAATGTATCGTCAAAACAATGTTCAACCTGAATATTGGACTTATCAGCGCATTTTATGGCGTTTCGATGTTTCTGAACCCCTTCAGGAGTATTTTCTTCGTACGGTTACTTATGGAGTTGCTTCCTCACCATACTTAGCTTTGCGAACCTTGCAGGAGCTTGCTACTCAGGAAAAGGATTCTTTTCCTCAGGCAGCTCAGGCATTACGTCAACAATTTTTGTTGATGATCGGCTTACTTGCAAGTCAAGACCTCGAAGCTGCCTTGTCGTTGCAAGTAGAACTTATTGAACTCCTAAAAAAGGGAGGTTTTGAACTGGGCAAAGGGGCAAGTAACCATCCAGACCTTTTATCTCGAATTCCTTCTTATGATGTTCAAGAATCTTGTCATTTTGATAAAGATGAACCGTCTTTTCTTAAAGTATTAGGTTTGAGGTGGAACCCCAGTTTAGACGTTTTTTCTTATTCATACTTTCCCATAGAACGTCCCTGTACTAAACGTACCATTCTATCCGAAATAAGTAGAATCTTTGATCCGTTAGGTTTTATTTTGCCCTGCATTTTGCTTGCAAAACGCCTTTTGAAACTATTGTGGGAATCAAAGATTGATTGGGATGAATCTCCTCAGATTCCATTTTGGACATTTGAACTAAATTTAAAGATGAAATGCCCAAACTTGCTGATATAACCCGTTATTTAAACTCTAGTTCTCTCTTTCATATTGAGCTACATGGTTTTTGTGATGCGTCGCAAATTGGGTATGCTAGTGCTATTTATTTTAGAATCATTGATACTTCAAACAATATCAAAACTTATCTTGTATGTGCTAAATGTTGAGTCTCGCCGTTAAAGACTATATCAATTGCACGTTTGGAACTCTTGACAGCCGTTCTCTTGGCAGATTTGGTAACTTTTGTTAGAAAAAGTTATACTAATCTGATTAATTTTGACGCAGTTTACTGTTGGTCAGATTCCATGGTATCTCTTGCTTGGTTATCATCGTCTCCACATCGATGGAAAACATTTATAGCCAACAGAGTAAGTCACATACAAGACATTTTGCCTACTGCTTCTTGGCATTATAGTTCCTTCAGCGCTCAATCCTGCTGATTGCGCTAGTCGTGGTCAAACTCCACATCAGTTGTTAAATAACACTATGTGGTGGTCAGGTCCGGAATTTTTACTTCATTCCAAGGATCTTTGGCCTACGCAATCTGTTCTAAATTCTCACGATGAAGAAATATCTAAAGAAGAAAGACACGTAGCTTTAAATGTCATAGTTTCTTCAGAAAATTTTATTTTAAATTTATTAAATCGATTTTCTTCGTTATTAAAAATTCAACGTATTGTTGCCTACATTTTTCGATTTATTTCTAACCTTAAATTAAAGGTTAAAAGACATGATGCTTTTACTCTTGATGAGTTAACTCATGCACTTAAACTGATTATAAAACATGTACAGAAAAATGTGTTTTCTGACCTTTTTATTAAAATCAAACAAAATAGTTTATTGCCAAAACCTTTTAGAAGGCTGGCTCCATTTATTGATTTAGAAGGTTTATTGCGAGTCGGTGGCCGACTTAAACAATCACAATTTTCATACGATGTTAAGCATCCTATTCTTTTACCCAAGTCACATAGAATTACAGAGCTTATTATTGAGTGGACTCACCGCACTTATTTGCACCCAGGATTAAAAACAATGCAGTATTTGTTACTTCAACAATACTGGATTTTGTCTCCCAAAAGTGCAATATACAAATGCCTTTCTGGATGTGTTCGATGCTTTAGATGCAAACCCAAGTCATATAGTCCGTATATGGCCGACTTACCTGCCCTCAGGGTGTCTCCTATTCGAGCATTTTCTTCGGTCTGTATAGATTTTGCGGGACCGTTTTCTCTGTTAATGAGTAAACATCGAGGAGCTAAAACTTTTAAGGGTTATGTTTGCGTTTTTGTATGCACCGCAACAAAGGCTATTCATTTGGAGGTTGCGTCTGATCTCAGTTCAGAGGCTTTTTTGGCTGCTTTTCGACGTTTTGTCGCTAGACGCGGTAGGTGTGTAGCGATAAGTAGTGATCAAGGTACCAACTTTAAGGGTGCATATAATCAGCTTGTTGATTTAGCTCGCTGTGCCGCTGAAAAGCTATTAATTTCATGGAAATTTAATGCTCCAGGTAGTCCACATTTTAACGGTCTTGCCGAGGCTGGGGTTAAATCTTTTAAAAGCCACTTGTATAGAGTGTTAGGAACTCAAATTTTAACTTATGAGGAATTTCTTACTCTGTTAACACAAATAGAAGCCGTGTTAAATTCACGCCCCTTATGTTCTTTGAGTTCGGACCCCAATGACTTACAACCCCTTACTCCTGGTCATTTTTTAGTTTTTGAGCCATTAAATAGTTCAATTCCCGATCCTGACTTAAATTCTGTAAAAATTAATCGATTAAGTCGTTGGCAATTAATCCAGCGAATCCAGAATGATTTCTGGAAAAGATGGTCCCACGAGTATATTCACTCTCTTCAAGAGAGACATAAATGGACAGAGCCCACAGTTCCAATTGCTGAAGGCGCTCTTGTACTTATTAAACACGAACAAAAGCCTCCCCTTCATTGGGAAATAGCTAGAATTTTAAAATTACATCCCGGTCAAGATGGTATCGTTCGCGTTGTTACGTTAAAAACGGCTCACGGTGTTATGCAGCGGCCGGTAGTTAAAATTTGCCCTTTACCAGGCAACTAAATTTAATTGTTCTATTTTTTATTTATTTTATTACCTAATATCTTACTTTATTTTTTTTTACTCCTACTTTAAAAACATTCGTTTTGGCGGGGTGAATGTTTGAGAATCACTAAATTTATTATTTTTGGGAATGTTATATGTTAATTATAATTTTTATTTATTTTTATGACAAACTAATGTTATATGAATTTTCCATTTATTTAATCCTGCCGGTATAGTGTATTTTGCGAATTGATAAGGCACACAGGTTGTTATAATCCCTCCCGCCGGCAGTACTGCAGAAAATCGAGACTCGACCACGTCGTGCGTCCGATCCAAAGGTACCAAAAAAACCTTTCGTTATTGTTGCAAATAAACTTGAAATTGATGTAGTTTTGTGGATAGTGCCATTTATTATTGGATTTACTACGAGGGTACCCTCCGTTCCAGATGAATTGAATCCGAAACAGACCAATCTACCAAGGTAAACACTTGTGTGCTACCGTCCGATCATTATCATTAATTAATTCATTTAAATATAAAAATACAGTCCACTAATTTGCTAACTATTAAGTTTTCATAGTTTCTACTACAGTGGCTATTGGCAAGTAGAACTTCATCCGGAAGACAAGGAAAAATCTGCTTTCTCGACCAGGACTGGACTGTGGCAATTTAATGTTATACCCTTTGGACTATGCAATGCCCCTGCTACATTTGAACGTTTGATGGAGTTAACACTACGGGGACTAACTTGGAAAACATGCTTAGTATACCTTGATGACATAATAATTCTTGGAAAAACATTTGATGACCACCTGAAAAATGTTGAAGAGGTTTTTCAAAAGCTTAGATCCGCCCAGCTGAAGCTTAGCCCAAAGAAATGTCACCTGTTCCAGAAAGAAGTCAAGTATCTGGGGCATATAATTACAGAAGATGGAGTAAGAACCGATCCAGAGAAGACAGAAGCTATCCAGAACTGGCCTGTACCAAAGAACAAGCATGAAATTAGAAGTTTTCTGGGACTGTGTACCTATTATAGACGGTTTATACATGGGTTTGCCGATATTGCTAGACCATTACATCGTCTTACGGAAAACAACAACAGCTATGAATGGACTGAAGATTGTCAAGCAGCTTTTATACACCTAAAGAAAGCCCTCTGCAATCCCCCGGTGTTGTCATAACCAAATCAAACATTTATTGTGGACACTGATGCAAGCAACACTGCTATTGGTGGAATTTTGTCACAGATTCATAATGGTTAAGAAAAAGTTATAGCCTATTTTAGCAAAGTTCTGGTTACGACTTTAACTGAACATCGAAAAGGACTGAACAATATGAATGCTGACGCTCTATCAAGACGACCCTGCCCGGACGAATGCAAACACTGCAGCAGACGAGAAGAGCAAGACGATCCCGATGAATTCCACTACCGAAGAACACACATCCAGTGCTCTCAAGAATGGGACCCTAAGATCTTGGCAAAAGAACAACTGGAAGATCCAGATTTTGGAGACATTGTCAAACTTAAGACAGAAAATGTGAAAAGGCCACCATATCTTCAAAGTCTCTAAGACATAAAGGGTACTGTACACGAAGCCATGGCAAGATGAAGCAATACAATGTAGGGGGCACCTTTTGAAAGAATTGCCATAGACATAGCAGGGCCATTTCCAGTTAGTAAATCAGGGAATCGCTATATCTTGGTAACGATGGATTACTTCAGTAAATGGCCAGAAGTCTACCCAATACCAAATCAAGAAGGTATAACTGTTGCCGATGTATTATTTCAACAATGGAATTGTCGCTATGGAGTTCCTAGAGAAATACATTCCGATCAAGGCAGAAACTTTGAGTCCGATCTTTTCAAGAACCTTTGTAATCTCTTGGGAATCCATAAAACAAGAACAACACCTCTTCATCCCCAGTCCGATGGTATGGTAGAGCGATTTAACAGAACACTTGATAACTACCTGAAAATTAAAGTAAATGACCAACAAAGTGACTGGGATAACTGTATACAGCCGTTTTTATTAGCATACCGCTCCGCAATTCACGAAACTACTGGCAAACACCTGCTAAAGTCATTTTCGGAGCGGAAATATGCCTTCCAGTTGACTTGCTTACAGGACGACCTTCCACCAATGAAGAACTAGCAGAAGACTATGTAAGTCAACTAAGTAAACAACTAACTAAGGATACATGAAGAGGTGCGTACCAAGTTACAAAAAGGAAGTGACCGTATGAAATCCCGCTATGACTTGAAAGCTAACCATCAGGGATTTGTCGTCGGTGAAAAAGTTTGGTTATACAATCGAGAAGAACCAAGGAGCGTTCACCGAAATTACAGAAGTCATGGGAGGGACCATATAAAGTAGTGACACGGTCTTAATGATCTGGTGTACCGTATACAGAAGAGTCCACAGGCAAAGAAGAAAGTAGTACATCTAGAAAGGCTAAGCCGTTATCAAGACAGTGAATATACTTGATCGAGACGATCAAAACTTGGAAGGGGGCAATGTTACAGACTTTCAAAAATGTGTTTAGGTTATAGAATTTTAGAGAGTTAGGATCATTTAATTTAGTTTGTTAATTTATTTAAATAATTTACCTTAATTTTTCCAAGTTCTTTCATCACTTTCGAAGGTTTCCGAAAACGCCCGAATTATCCATTAGGAACTTTTATGCCATCCTGCACTATGGAATTTTCACGATATTTCTCGAAGATTCTAGATCATTCTTTACTCTTCCACCATACTATAAAAGGGCGACGGGAAACCTCCGATCAGTTAGTATAGATTCGACTTTTGTACTGTAAACTTCGAGACATTGACAAGTAAAGATTTTGTCGTTGTAACCATAGTTACGTTCGATTGTTAATAAAGGTATAAAAACGAAAGCACGTGTTTTTATACGAGGTGTTTTGGAACATTATTTATTTATTTATTTATTTATTATTTATTTATTTATTTATTTATTTATTTATTTATTTATTTATTTATTTATTTATTTATTTATTTATTTATTTATTTATTTATTTATTTATTTATTGGTAATAATTACACTACATAAGTGTTTTACACTTCAATTTACTTTAATTAGAAGTTTTAATAGGTACTTTTTATAGTGCTTCTAAAAATCTTGTCGTTCAAACATCTAATGCGCTGCGGAAGCACATTAAAGTATGTTATACAAAAGTAATTGATGTTGCTAGACGGATATAAAATAAAAACAAAACTATGGATTTAGGATTGTTGAGTTGCTACAAAAAGATTGTTGACTTCCTAGACGGTAAAAAACAAATGTTTTAAGTCATTTTTTTGTTTTGCTTTATTTTGCTGTTTAAACTAGTTTATTTTAATAAGAAAGAGACGCTCTGCATGGTCTGACCGTGCTAATGTTTTTTATAACTGCACGGTCTGATTCTATTTAAAAACAGAGGAAAGAAATAATTGACACAAGTGTTAATTAAGGAATTAAAAAAAAATGTAACTAACCAGAACTAACCATAACCCTCTTTGGTAAAAATATTCAAGTAATATCAAGTAACAAAACACGGAAATCCATGTTTTCTGTTATTACACAGTGTGTTTCCTAATTGCGGTAAGAAAATTTAAGGGTGTTTTCTTTAGTCAATTTTATAAAAAAAGGTCAACATAGTTCCGGAAATGCTTTGTTTTTAAGATACAGGGTGTTAAACTTTAAAAATAAAATCGGTCTTTTAATAATATCTTAAATATGCCTTATCCGATTTTAATAAAATTTAGCTCCGGTATTTGTTAAAGTAGGTAGTTTATTTAGCCCAAAACTAATTTTAATTAGTGAGAGCAGTGGCGGCGTGGGACGCATAGTAACTAACTAATATTATTGAAAAAATGTACGCCACTGACTTTTTGCAACTTTTTATATTTTTTCGGATGAAGCATCTTAAAATACAACTTTTTTAGGTCTTTATATTTTTAAGTAGCTGGCTTAGTTTTCTAGAAAAAAATTCCGCTAAACTGCATAATCCTGGACCACACAAGGGCTCTTCTTCTTTAAAAATTAAGTGTTATAACTTCTTATTAGCAATTTTTAAACAACAAATGAAATATTTAATAAAACAAGGTTTATATCTAGTCAAACAAATTTTACTAAAAAGTGTTTTAGAGGACTTATGTTTATATAAACTTTTTTATAAAATAGGCTCTTGAATACGCCCTTAGATTTTCCTACCGCAATTATAAAACACCTTGTATATTACCCGTATGCTTAATAAAATGTGCGTGATGTTTGGTTTTTACCTGCCTGTAATAAGGTCACGTCTAGCAACTCAATAATATCAGTCTGGAATTCAAAAATCTTAACATGTTTTATCCGCGTACGTCTAGCATTTCGAGTATACCGAAAAAATATACGTAGATAAGGTACCTGGCTACGCCCATGAATAAATACCCCAACTTTAATTCCAGCAATAAAAATGTAAAAAAATCATATGACAGTAATAACTTAACGGTCAAAGTTATCAAGCTTGGATTTAAACGTCGATTAATTGACACAAAATAGTGTAATTTAAAAACAAATAAATAGTGTTAAAAAATCCACGACTTTTTAAGAATGTATACATTACCCACGTTTGACATAGCCGTTTCTATATTTTTAGGAGAATTATAAAAATAATTTTTTAAATTTTACATAATACCAAACACATAGTAACATAATACCAGAAACTTAAAAAAATACTGGTTTAATACTAATTTAATATAGAATGATTGTAAATTTTAGATGAAAAGTGGAGACCAAAACGAAGACTTTTTCAAAACAGTTATAAACCGGCAGTTTTAAAAACATTTGTGCCCACGTTTTATGAACAAAGCTGCGTCTTACTAGAAAATCTTGAAGCTTTAAATAACAGTCAAAACATTTTTCATTTTTTGGCTGAATATTCGTTTTGTAATTTCTTTCGTAAGTATTTCTTTTGAAACAATAAAGCTATTAGAAATTAAATGTTTCTTGTGAAGCTTTTTTGGTGAAAGGAACCAGCTTTAATGTGAGTTTTTCAGCTTTTATCTGCCGCTTTAAGAGTTAACTGAACTAGAGCCTCGAAAACACTAGCAAACATTAAAAACCTTAGTTTTTGTTATTAAATTTTCTGGTGTAAAATTGCAAAAATAAAAAAAAATAAAAATTTTGAAACTACATTATTAAAAAGCATTAAAAAAAAGCCTTACACACTTTTTTATGGCTAATGATTACTTGGGAAAATTAAGTGTAAATTAAAATAAGTGTTTTTTTTTCATTACTTATTTATTTTACTTGTCATATGCAAACATTTAGATTTCCGGTATTTTTCATGCTATTAAAATAAGTTAACTTTTTAAAACAATTTTTATTATAGCTTGTAGCGTTTTAGGCAAAGCAAATATTTCTATAAAAATAACTTTTTTCGATATTAAAATAAGAAAAAAACATTATAGGTGTATGTCCATTCGTGTACATATTGTATACTTATGTTTTAAAAATTAAAAATATAATTTGCCAGGCTATATGCCTATGTAAAACACACATTTAAAATAGGTTTATTTGGGTTAATATTCATTGTTTTACCTTAATTATAGTGATAAATATTTAGCTGGGACAAGGTAGACAATAATTTAGAGGTGAACACTAATTTTAAACTTAAAGGTCATTTTAATAAAAACAATTAAAAAAAATTAAACACAACAATGGTTTTACCAATTTTTTAAACATATGCAATATTTTAGGAACATCGGCTGGCCTAGGAGAGGAAAATTTGTATTCAGACCTCAAGAAGCTTGGAAAATATATTTCCTTGTAGGTATACTATTTAAATTTTTTGAAATGGTACTTATTACTTAGTAACTCTACTGACAAATATTAAGGGGTAATTCTACAATGAAAATTAGGAAGAATATCATAATGAACATAATATGTCCTATAGTCTAAGAGCCAGTGGATGGCAGACCGTCTGTATTTTACCAAAGCTCATATTTTGCTCAATGACTCTCCTATACCGCATTTATATACTCTTCAATGTGTCCAAACGGCAGCTTTGGTAAAATACTGCCGAACTTGGTCAAATTTAGGTACCTGTCTTACCTAAGTGACCCCGCTCGGCTCAGTAAGGCCCAATTTTATGTAAGATGGGTATAGGAGAGTCATTGAGCAAGATGTGAGCTTTGGTAAAATACAGACGATCTGCCATCACCAGGTTCATAGACTACTGATGATATTAAACGTTTTATTTTCTATTTTTACCTTAAATTTTGTACAACCACCCAAAATTAAATTTTAAACAACTTTTTTAGGTATTATTTCGACTAATCTGACTTCTAATTAATTTAATTTTTATTAATTATTTTCTAAACCTTCACCTACGAGTCCGATGTTACCATTGATTTTTAGGTTTTAGATTAAGCAGAGTTTATTGCGAAAAAACTTTTAAACGGTTGTACTTAACTTGACTTATTTATTGGTATTTGTTATTTTTTTTGGGTCAAATTTAGTAATTTGAATTTGATCCTCTTTTGACGACCGATCGATCTGAAATTTGGTAAACACTCTTAATCTTAATGACAGTACAATATAATACATTCTTTATGATTGTAAATCCAAGATGGCCACCGATATAAAATGGCGGATTATACAGGGTGTCTCTAAAAGGTGCGGATAAAAAGGTACTTTAGATTCCTGAGGCTAAAATATGACTATCTAACCCAACTTACTTTAGTCCAAAAGTGGATGATTTCGAAAATACAGGGCTTTAAAATATTATTCTGGTTTTAGTTTTTCATAAATAAGTTTGGTAATAATAGATGTATTGTTACAACATTTGGCTAAAAGGGGTTTTGGAAGGTGATAAATAAGAATCTGCCATCAATTTTATTGTCAACTTTAGGGGGCGCCACCTGCCAAATTTTGAACAAATTAAAAACGAAATACATTTTTTGAACCACCCTGTATGTAACTACTTGGGTATAATAATAGATAATTTACTAAAATGGAATAAACATATTAAAATGATAGTTAATAAATTACGTAAACTTATATAAATTTTATCAACTTCGCCAGTTTCTAAACTTAAAACAATTAAAATCAATATACTTTGCTCTTGTAGAATCGGTTATAAATTATGGCATTCCTGTGTGGGAGGAAATGTAGTATGCTACTACATTATATCCTCTAGTCATCACTCAAAAACAAATACTAAAAGTTAAGGTCACAAAAAGAAAGCATGAGCCGATAACAAATTATGCCTACTCTACTAGATCAAATGTTAAAAAAAACCTTGTACTTCCAATGGCAAATAGTTCTACGTATAAAAATTTTATAGATTTTGCTGGTATAAAATTGTATAATCATTTGCCTCCTACAATATGTCAAATACTAAATATAGCAAGGTTTAAGAAAGTAATTAAGAACTATGTCAAAATAAATATTAATGATCTTAAAAACTACTAAATTGAGACACTCTGTTTACGCCTTCTAAAGTATATTTTAATCTTATAGACTCGATCCTGTTTGATTTTATTATTGCTATTTTTTAATTTTAATTTTTTCTCTTTAATTTATTGTATAACTTTTAACTTTTCTTTTGTACACATCTCTGTTTCATTTTGCATATACAGGAGTTATGGTTCATTTAGAGCACCGATAAGCCTCCTTAAGGGCTTAGGTGCAATAAATTGTGTGGATATGTATATGTATACTGTTTCAAATAAAAATCCTTTTGAATTTGAATTTGAACTTTAAAACAAAAAATATTATTTTTCAATATATTTTACATAATAAAGGTATGCTTGGTTAAATTTGATTTAGGCAACCGTTTTCGGGATATCTGGATTTAAAAAAATCACTTCCTGTACGGGAAGGTATAACCTTTATAGAGCGTTTTAGAATTAGATGCTTATCTTTTACAGTGTGATTCATTAGGTAATTTCAACAAGAAAATGTAAAATTTACCTATGTCCTAAAATACTTATTTTTTGATATACACGGTGAAAGAGTTTAAAAAATAAGCTTTGTAACCACTATGTATTTCAAAAGTTAAGCCATAAAATCAACCAATCAACTTTAGACTAATCTGTATATTTTGAATATGTAGATTACAAGAAGATATAATATCAAGAGCCTTAGATCCTGTTACCCCTTTGAATGTGTGGTTATACCTTTTTCCAAGCGGAAGACGATTTAGAAGAAGTCGGGATCGTCTTCAGAACATTATTGGAAATCTTATAAAAATGAAACAACAAGAATATATTAATAAACCAGGTATGTATATTATACATTATTGGTTATACGTGAGCTATTATAAATTAAATGGGGATTTGTACAAGGTGTCCTATTTTTTAACTGACTACAAAAAACGAGAAGGGTTCGACAGCTACGGTTTTTTCTTTTCAATAGAGAGATATGGGTACTTTGGTTACCGCCTACGTTCGTTATTTACGTAAGGCGCTATTTAAATACCGCATACGGTATTTAGTGTTTATTTTTAGAGATATGGAAGACGCCTTATTACGAACGGTTAATTACACCTGTCTGCGACTTTACAAAATCAAAAACAAATGATCCTTTAATGTGCGAATACCAAAGTTTTTCCCGTTATTTCAAACTCATTTTTACTGTACATGTTTCCACTTTTCCAGATGAATTTTGACTAAGCCAGGTCATTGTCGGTCGAGAATCTTAACCTTCTTGTTTCTTTTTCACCTGCGGCATTTATCCCAAAATAAAAAGCAAGTCTTTATCCAAGATTAGTAGTTTAACTTTACTCTGTGGCTTTATTACCCAAATATTTGTAGAAATTGTCGAAATAAATAATATAACCTTAAAAAATAAACAAAGAAAAATATTGTGCACATGGCAATTCTATTCGCTATTTTAAATAGTACACGGCGTTATCAGCCCGCAAATTACTCCAAGCGGTAACGTTATTACCACATTCAACTTATAAAACTTGCAATACTTATTTAATGATAAATGCCATTATCCCAAATCCCCATGAATGATGGATGCCATCACAGTATCTGCAACACGTGGCCCAATAACCGCCAATTGCCCACTTTCGTGTCTTTTTGTTATCTTTTGCCAATCACTTATTATTGATGGATGCCATCATCCTAAACGCTTTTTTTTGGCATAACTTATTAATGATGGTTGCCATCATCTTAAACGCATTTTTTCATCATAACTAATAATGATGGATGCCATCACATTATCTGCAACACGTGGCCCAATAACGGCCAATTGCCCACTTTCGTGTCTTTTTAATACCTTTTTGCCAATGCCTTGCCATTAAAGAGTATTGGCAGTGCCAGTAAATTAAATGTACATGGCCGGCAAAAAATGTTATATAGAGTATTTTATTTTTATTTTTATTTATTTTATTAGAATGGTGGTCCTATAAGAAAACCAAGTTAGGGTGAAAAACAAATAGGTACTAGATTTATTTTTATCTCTGACGGTATCAAGAGCTGCTTTTAAAAATTATGTGCTTATAGATTATTCTTTGCTGGTTATTTAAACAAATAAAGTATTAAATTTAACGTCAACATTTTCTAATTTGTCAAAAATTGACATCTTTTTAAATTATATTTTAGTGTCAGGTATTTACGTTTATACCCTATTTATTACTATTGGAGGCAGCATTTCCGGTTTGTGGAAACAGTTAATTAAGAGAAAAAGGTACTAGGTAGAGTCCGCCCGTTTAGTAAAGAAGCCACCGACGTAATCGTTATCTGCGCGAAATCTCCTATTACTCCCTTAGCCTGCATTTAAAATGTTATTTATTTTTTTAATTAAAACTTTAAAATGCCTACTGCCATAGTAACGATACGAAGCCCACAAAGCCGCGATTGAAAGAGAGATACAGTAGATTTCGCGCAGATAATGATGACGTCGGTGGCTTCTTTATTAAACGGGCGGGTTCTATGTAGTAGTGTAATAGTAGGAGAACCCAAGAGGGGGATTTTGAAATTTACTAAAGTGCGGCAGATTATTATACACGAGGATACCTTGTAAAGTTCTCCCCAGTAGAGAGCCTTGGCCACGGCGTCATCAGTTCTGTCTTACTTTCAATTATTCTTCTTTTTGTTGCTCGCATACGATGTAAACGACGCGTTGAGACAGTGATAGTTGATTGCCGTCTTAATTTGTATGACGCTTGTGGCATCTTTGTAACTGGCTTTTAGTCTACTTGGATAAGTACCTTCACCAAATATAAGCTCCGTATGTGTATAAGGACGCCCGTCAAGGATAAAGGATCAGATTATTAGTCAAAAATATTTATTCATTAGAAATCTTCGAGAGCGTCAAATTAAGATAGGGTGAGGGCTAAAAGTGTATATTCCACTAGTCTGACAATTTGAGAGTAACGTAAAAAGGGGAGGGTTACAAAGTTGTAACAAAACGACATATTGACCGTTTCGTGCGTGGCTTTTTATTTTAAAATAAATAAGCCGACACAAGCCCAAATACCGACAGTATTTTTTAAACATATTTTTAAATATTTAGCCGCTTTCTCCATCGTTGACAAGGCACATACAGCGTGTCTACTTAAGTTTGCAACATATAGAAAACTTTTTTATTATTTGTTTTACGAAAAAACTTATTCCTTATAAAAAGTTGTGCATTGTCTAAAACCCCAACTGCAATTGTTAAATAATAATTTTTTGAAGTAGTATACGAGGTATGTCAAAAAATATTAATTTAGCCTAGGAGAAAAGTACCTTTATTTTTTTAAATATTTAAAAAAATACAAAGAATAGGAAGACATATTTAATTAAAAATAACATTTAAATATTTAATCTTGTCCTTTTTTAAGATTTTTTTAATTCTTTATACCTTAACGATAAAAATTTAAGTTTGTACATTGCTGCATATTTATTTCGAAATGCAATATGTAAAGGAAGCTTCAGAACTGTCACAACACCAAAAAATCACAGAAACGCTGGTTATTGCAAAAAAATAAAAGTTTTGTTTTTTTCTAAACAAACCAATTTGCATATTTGAATGATATTTTTAATACTAAACAACTTATCTTTACAAGAATTTTTGATATTGTGAAAAATAAAGGTACTTTCCTCTTGAGCAAAATTTATATTTTTTGACATACCTTGTTTACCACTACAAAAAATTAATATCTGATAATTACATTTTAGGTTTTAGACCGTGCAACACTTTTTATAAGGAATAATTTTTTTCGTAAAATCAATAATAAAAAAGTTTTCCATATGGTGCGAACTTAAGTAGACACGCTGTATATATACATTATATAACATTTTTTTCTTCTTATCATCTAAGCCTTGCAACCCAATAGGTCCCTATGACTCTCAAGTAAATCCCCATTTAACATCGTGGGCTCCCCTACTATAATTAGTAATAGAGTTACTGAAATATACATTCGACATGTGCGATTTTGTCCATCAGGGTTTCCATAACTTGTTTATTTGCAACAAAAGATTAGTAACCATTACTTTATATTTATATAATTATTGAGAGGTAATTTTTTGACAAAGTGATCATTATGAAATATCCAATAAATCCTCGGCTGCACCACAATAATAAAACGAAACGAAAGTATGTATTTAGAATATCTAACAAAAATGGTTTTCAAAATTATTGTCTCCCAATTTTTAAACGTTTTATTTATTTAAATCTGTGTAAAATTATTCTTGAATTTAAACATTTAACTATAATATAATGTACAGGGTGTCCCAGATAAGAATGAACTCTATGGGGATCTCGGAAACCGTAAGAGATACGAAGTCGGTTAAATGGGAGAAAAGTTGTGCATTTATTCGCCGAACAATATGCCTTTTAGAAACTTTCAAAATTCCGAGTACTTCCGAAGATATACGGAAAAAACCGAAATTTTGTAAAATAGATTTTATTTTTCCTTACATTATTAGAAGAGATACCTCAAAATAGATTGCACATTTACATTGCCACTTTTTGTCAGCTACAAGATGGCGGTTTCAGATTTGACATCTAATGTTTCGTCTTCAGCTGACAGATGTCAACTTCATTTTTCTTATGGGCGCCATATTGGATTTTTACGTGAATAGGTAGTATTTTCCACTATGGTTTCAACGACGTATAACACTTAATATTTTTACGACGTTTCGAGCTAAAAAACCTTCATCAATGGTAGCTGATGATTATTGAGGAGAAACGAAACGTCTGATTACATGTCGAAACTCAAATAATGTGGCAAGAAAATGTAGAATTAATTTTTATCTATCGCTTTCAGTTGAAACCGAGAAATATCAATTAATGCAATTATTGGTGTTTGTCAGATAATATTCATTTCTTTTGTTTACTAAATGTTTAAAGCGATGTTATAAAAAAATTATTTTTCCTTATTTCGATTATCAATAATTAAACATTTACTGCAACTAATTGCTGCTCGCATTTCAGCTCTTAATTCTTAATTTGTCTACCCCATCAAAGAACATCCTTTTAGCTATAGCATAGACAGGCGGCTTTGGAATTAAACAATTGCTAGTGTTTCGATCTGTCACTTGTGAAATCGACATTATTCATTTGCAAATGTCAATCTGTGTTGTGTTGTGTTATTTTAAACCGTTGAATTATACAAATAAAAGAGATGGCACATTATTCGAATGAAGAAAAATTTGACATGATTTGTTGTTATATCGAGAGTAACAAAAACGGTGCTCAAGCAGAGATGTCTTATTTTCAAAAATATCCTGAACGGCGTCAACCTGGACGGTCCATTTATAGACGATTAGTCGAAAACTTAAAAGAGCATGGCGCATTTGACAAACCAGTATTACATCGTAAAAAAAACCATGATCCTGAACAGGTTATGACAGTGTTGCTGGCTGTTGAAGAAGATGATTCTATAGGGCTTCGCATTATTGAAAATGAACATGGTGTTAGGAAATCTGTGAGTCAAAGAATTCTTTCAAGAGCAGGATATCGCCCATATAAATACCGCATCTGCCAGGCATTGCATCCTGGAGATAAAGAGCGCAGACTTACTTTTTGCGAGTGGTTCACTAGACAATGTGATGAAAATCCGGAATTCCCTCATAAAATTCTCTGGACTGATGAAAGTTATTTTTCAAATAATGGAATGTTTAATAGAAAAAATAGACATTATTGGTCAACGAATAATGAAAGTCGATATCGAACATCCAGGTACCAGAACCGTTTTGGAACAAATGTCTGGTGTGGTATTTTTGCAAACCGAATCATTGGACCCATATTTTATGAAGAAACACTCAATTCCGAGAGATACGGGCAATTGTTAATGAATGAAATAGAAGACGCTTTAGATGACCTTCCTCTACAAGTAACAAACCAGATGTGGTTTCAACAGGATGGGGCTCCTCCTCACAATTCACGAAATAATATGGAATATTTAAGAAACCGCTTTGAAAATAACTTAATTGCCACTCATGGTCCGATAATTTGGCCTCCACGGTCCCCAGATATCACCCCTCTGGATTTTTTCTATGGGGGTACCTTAAAAACGAAGTCTACTGGAAAATTTTTCAAAGCACCGAAGAATTAAAAGCTGAAATACGAACAGCGATTAGAAAGATAACACCGGGCATGTTAGAAAATGTAATGAGAGAAATTGTTTATCGTTGTTATTTATGTTTGGAAAATGAAGGAGGTATTTTTGAAAACCAGAAATAATTTTTTGTGGATCATTGATATTGAATTAGATAAAGTGTTATTGTTCATGAATTTGCATTATTATTAAATGTTGTTTTACTTTGTAGTGAGTGTTTATTTGTTGTTAATTGAAACAAGAAAAAATATTGATTTCATAACATCACTTTTATCTGACAAACACCAATAATTGCATTAATTGATATTTCTTGGTTTCGATTGAAAGCGATAGATAAAAATTAATTCTACATTTTCTTGCCACATTATTTGAGTTTCGACATGTAATCAGACGTTTCGTTTCTCCTCAATAATCATCAGCTACCATTGATGAAGGTTTTTAGCTCGAAACGTCGTAAAAATATTAAGTGTTATACGTCGTTGAAACCATAGTGGAAAATACTACCTATTCACGTAAAAATCCAATATGGCGCCCATAAGAAAAAATGAAGTTGACATCTGTCAGCTGAAGACGAAACATTAGATGTCAAATCTGAAACCGCCATCTTGTAGCTGACAAAAAGTGGCAATGTAAATGTGCAATCTATTTTGAGGTATCTCTTCTAATAATGTAAGGAAAAAATAAAATCTATTTTACAAAATTTCGGTTTTTTCCGTATATCTTCGGAAGTACTCGGAATTTTGAAAGTTTCTAAAAGGCATATTGTTCGGCGAATAAATGCACAACTTTTCTCCCATTTAACCGACTTCGTATCTCTTACGGTTTCCGAGATCCCCATAGAGTTCATATTCTTATCTGTATAGCGTAGCACGCCTATGGCGACCACGTGTAGTCTGGAATTTGACTTTTCCCTTATCGATACGTCGTGGCTTCAGATTCCTTTGTCGATCGTATTAGGTATACAACACAATTTGCATTAATAAAAAAGAACAGTTTTGTACCGTTATGTAACAGCTGTAGCATGGTACCAATTACACTTATTTGATGTATCTCAAAGCATAGAATAACCCACAAATATTACACCACAAAGATCAAAAAAATTACCCTGTAAATATTGTTAATGGTTTCTTCCCATTTAAGAGTTTCTAACATTAAATAATATTAAAAAACAAAAAGTTACAAAAATATATAAAAATCCGAGCTGTTACTGAGGATTTTCAGCGAAAAGTCTTCACTGACTCGACTATATTGAGAGATATGTTTTATTTTTAGAAGAAATTGCAGAATATGCCAATAGCGATAAAACGATGCCTCTGTTCGATTTAATTGTGAAAGTTGTTTCCAAAGATATGGACCCTAAAGAAATCTTTGACGAGATAACATTTATAACAATGGCTGTAAGTAATATTATTCTAATTGCATAACACCAAAGGCTCAAAGTATTTGTCTTATTATCTTACAGAATATTTTTTAATCAAAAATAATTTTTATTTTACACAAGTGTTTAATGTCTGGATAAATACCCTCTAGAATTACGGCGTTCGGAACCAAAGCGGGCCATCAAATCCCACAAATCTGAAAAAGTACTTTAACTCGTAGGTATTTCAATCATCAATGTATTAATCATAATCAAAGTGAACTAAGTAAGCTACTACTACACTGAAAAGAAAACAGTTAATTAAACTACCTTTCAGTTGCTTCGTTAATAACCATTCTTTTTATTTTTAGGTAACATAGCTATTCTTTTAATAATGAT
>JACEGR010006179.1:0-63936 GCA_014170235.1 Listronotus bonariensis
ATAAATATACAGGGTGATTCACGGTCGATGGTAGGTTAGACGTTTATGGAAAACGGAACGTAGAATCTTTCTGAAAATTTAGCATCGTACATATTCTAACCTGTTCTATCGATCTAAAATATTTTCAGCATTGCGACGTTGCCGCTTCTATCAAAAAGTCCTATAAACTTTATTTTTTAAATGGAACACCCCTATATTAACAAGTTTTTATATTTGCCTTTTAATTATAATACTTTTTGTTAATATTGTCCTATACTTATCTCTATTGGTTTTCGAGATAAAAAATAATTTGTGTTAAATGTGGTCCAAAACATGGCCCTAATTAAACTTAAGTAAATTGGTGCTCTCAATTCATAAAAAGTTGAGGTTTTGGTGGTAGTTTAGACAGACACAATGTATTTAATTTACACCGAGAAATCGACTCCATATCATACAGGGCGTTCTGAAATTAGTATTATTTCCGTTATTCTTTAAAAGGTCAAAGATCATTTTTTCAAATGAAACCCCCTGTATATTACTCAATAAAATAAAAGATGAGAAAGAACGCTTTAAGATGACATATCATGTTCCTATACCTAAATCATAAAGTTTCCTTAATAAAGCCGCTTTTTTGTAAAAAAATATTTTTAAAGAATTTAATTTTAAGTAACCATGGAAATATCAAGCTTCTGACAGTTTGGTGACTTTTATAAGTAACTTATAAACAGTTATTAACGGTGTTTAAAAAAATCTTTTAAAATAAACGCAATTCAATCAAATAATCAATAATTATTCAAGCGAAGTTCTTATAAAATTATTTATTTTACACGCACAGTGTGATCAAATCATTGCCAGAAGTTGCAGAAAATTTAACCAAATGTATCCTAAATTAACACAAATGAATGAGAGGAAGTTTGTACGACTACAACATAATTTCATTAACTATGGGCCAAATTTAAAAGCGCCTCCAACATTACCAAAACCTGTTCCTTTAAATGAATACAATATTGTTAACGTTTTGGCTGTTTTTATGCATATCAGAAGTTTAATTCGTAGTGCAGAAAAGGATTGAACTTCGTTTGAATAATCAATATTTGCGTTCATTTTGGAAGATTATTTTAAACACCGTCAATATCTGTCATATAAGTAACTTATAAAAGTTACCAAACTGTTATAAACTAATATTTCCATGGTTACTTAAAATTAAATTCTTTAAAAAATATTTTTTTACAAAGAAGCGGCTTTATTAAGGAAACTTTTATGATTTAGGTATAGGAACATGATATGTCATCTTAAAGCGTTCTTTCTCATCTTTTATTTTATTGAGTAATATACGGGGGTTTCATTTGAAAAAATGATCTTTTGACCTTTTTTAAGAATAACGGAAATAGTACTAATTTCAGAGCGCCCTGTATGTTGCATGGAGTCAATTTCTCGGTGTAGAGACTAAATACACTGTGTCTGTCTAGACACCTGTCAAGACCTCGGCTTTGTATGATTGAGAGCACCTCATTTACTTGAGTTTAACCAGGGCCATGTTTTAGGACCACATTTAACACAAATTGGCCCTACCTCACGAAAACCAATAGAGGAGATAGGTATAGGATAATATTAACAAAATGTAGTATAATTAATGAGGCGAATATAAAAACTTGTTAATATAGGGGAGTATTCTATTTAAAAAAAATAAAGTTTGCCGGGACTTTTTAATAGAAGCGGCAACGTCGCTTAATGCTGCAAATATTTTAGATCGATAGAACAGGGTTAGAAGTATGTACGATTTTCCGTTTTCCATAAACGTCTAACCTTAAAGTTTGTTTCTTATACTCGTATTTCGTAAAGAATTTAGTACACAGCAAATTTATCCAATAAGATGATTTCTACAAACAAGATTTTTCGTTGTATAAATTACCAGCAACATACCTATTTATACATTTTTATTGACTTATAGCGGAATAATAAAAAAGCTCGAAACTAGTAAAGCAGCCTTGTGTCGCTGATTAATGGGAAAATTTAAAATAAAATCAATACCCGTTGTGAATATAATCATGTTTATTTTAAGAATCAACCCATCTTTTAGTTTTATTGCTATATGTATGATTCGAATTATTCTTTTTATTTCATCGACTCAAACTTTAAAAAGAAATTTAAAGCCATAAGAATAAGGAACTTAAAAATAACAATAAATTTAACCTTTGTAAATGATTAATATGTTTAAAAAAAAGACGTTAGCACTTATACAGCGTGACAGCAAAGAATATATATTTTAATTTTAAGAATACTTATTAGGTTCCAGAAGTCGCACTGTAAAGACTTAATATTATTCTTCTTTTAAAACAAACCCCAAAAGTTTTTTTTTTTTAAATTTGACCTACTAGTTTGATACTTAAAATAAAAACTTTTAATGGGTGTAATTACCGTGACGTACCTGATACTTATTTAGTAGCGATGACAGCTTTTGCTACAGGAGGGGCCAGATATTTTATGATGGCTAATAGGTTTTACAAAAATCATCATTTACTCGGGGCCGTATTAACTGCTTGAGATGCCCTCAGGCTAGAATTCCGAAGCGCCTATTTTCCATAAAAAAAATTTTTGAAGAGCAAAAAAAAGGTCATTCCTTCTTTTTACGTCTATTTGCATCTATTTAGTCACCAAAAACCCCAACAACCCTACTTAACCTAACTCCCCTGTCTATTACCTATTACTCCCCTGTCTGGCGCCTATTTTTTTTTTTTTCATGGCGCCCTAGGCTGTAGCCTAGTCAGCCTAATGGATAATACAGCCCTGCATTTACCTGACAATAAAAACAAAATTTTTTACTTTCAAATAAGATTTTTTAATGAAACGGCCTATACAGGGTGGCCAAAATGGTGAGGTTAAACCAGATAGGGGTATAGAGTAAGCCAAAATAATATTAGTACTTCATATAAAAAAAGTTCTATTGCGCTTCCTTAGGGAGTTAATAACCTTCAAAGTTAGAATTAGAAATGTTCATTTATAATGTCTGAACGGTTACCACACTAATAATGATATTTGGGCATATAAATTTACCTATATCAATTCTTTTTCGTAGGGAAATGATTGCGCAGTAAGTCATAACTATACAAGGTGAGACGATTTTTTTTTCGTTTATTGTATGTATGCATTTTTATGGCCTAAAATGGCATACTTCATAAATTTTTAAATTTCCCTGCCTTAACAGTGATCGCTTAAATGTGTTGGAGCGTGTATTATGGTCACTGCATTTAGTATCGAAATTACCGTGCACGTGCATGTGCCCGATTTTTTTGCACGACATTTCAAGTTCAAATTTTGATTCATCAACCGCAAATTAATTCTACTCAGTTTAGAGTTTGTGTATTTTGCGTAAGTTACATAGTTTTGTTTCAAATTTTTGTTAGTTTTTGTTGATAACACAATAATTTACGGTCCTGCGTACACTACAAACATGATTACTATAGGTATATTTATACTCTCAAAATGTAGGTTTGTTTGCTAAATTGTTGTTTTGGGTAAAATGACAAACTATTTTAACGTGTTCGCTAACCTTAAATTTTTTTGATGGTTCGTATATATAAAACAACAATGGGCCATGCTAAATGTGCCTAATTTCCCTAGAACGAAGATATTTTCTGTAAACTTTGTTTTGTATTAAAAAACAGTCAAGATTCTACATGCTTTACCATATTATAAATGAGTAGTCTTTTATCACAAAGAAGTTTTATATTTATTTGATTGTTTATGTTTTACTGCTATAATATTCCTTGGTGAATCGTCTGTTGAAGGTATATATGCCATTTTTAGCCTAAACTATTGTGTCATTTTTATCTGACACCATGCCTAAAATGACATACTTTAGCAGAGCATGATATAAAAAACAGCCGTTTTATTTTTTTGCTGGATTAGAGTGAACCTTGGCTTAAGTAATGACTGAGAATAAGGTTAGAAAGGCACTTTATATCACAACTTAGGAAGTAAGGTCACTTTATTCGGTGTGCCAAAAGGAAAAAAGTAAGAAAACCATAGCAATCATCACAGAAACCAAGAAAACCACAACTTGGCCCTCTTTCTTGATGCTTCTTTGTCATCTCTCTGTAACATGCTCAAGGGCAATACATTATTAATCGTCGCATTAAGCATATTATAGGCACGTGCACTATATTGTTTGATGCAGGAACCCGGGACCAAATTCGCTTGAAGCTGAGACTCATTGGCAAATGCTAACAGTGTTTTGGGCCTTTTTAACATACCAAAACCCCATAAAATCCGCTGGATCTCAAAGCGTGACCAGACTCGGTCCGCGCCATCTTGAAAAACCGGTACTTTTTTTCTCAAACCACTCCTGGGTTATCAAAAATGGCTCGATATGATGAAAGTGCAAGCGAACAAATTAAAGAGCAAAAAAATACATAATATAACCGCAACAGTACAACCTAAGATACTCTTCTGAAAAAATAACATTTATTTTATATCCTAAAAATATATGGAAAACTGGCCTAAAATGGCAGATATTCGGGCAAAATGACACACTTCATAATTTTCACTTCCGCCTTGAAGAGCGACCTCTTAAACGTGTTGGACCGTGCAATATGAGCACTGCAGTTAGTATCGAGGCTTCCCTACCGGTGCGATGTCTCCTGATTTTATTGCACATTTTAAGTTTAATTTTCGATTCACCAACTGCAAAATAACGCGTTGTGTAGCTTTGCGAGTGTTACATAGTTTGTTGGTTCAAATTCTTTTGGCTTTATTGATATAGTTATATTATGTTGTATATATGCTATATATACATATATATATATATATATATATATATATATATATATATATATATATATATTGAAGTTAATGTTTTTGCAAGATATTTTTATACGTCCGTTACTTGTGACCGTACATTTTAAATTAATAAAATAAAACAAAAAATATACTTTGTTCATAGTCACTTTAATTGAATGTTTAGCCGTGACAGCTGTTTCGTAGTACAACTACATTTTCAAACGTACTGACAAACTAAAATTATTTTACTTATATATAAACAGTAATACCTAATAAAAACATATTTTTTAAAAAAGGTTTTAAAATCAATATGGTACAGTTGTGAAATTTAAAGATTTTATTGCTACATTTTATAAAAGTTTTACAAGGGGTAGATTTCCTAGGTCAATCTGTGTGTTAAGCAGATGTACATTCTGTTTTTTATGTTTATAGATTTCAATATTTTCTAATGTATCTAGTTTTCGCCCTTTTTGTTCTACATGTAATATTTTAGGGTATTGATTTCTGGAAATTTGTGTCCGGTTTCCAGAAAATGGTTTGCGAAATTTGATGTTGTTTTCCTAACCTATAACATGAGTTATGTTCTTTAAACCTAGTTTCGAAATTTCTTCCCGTTTGTCCAATGTAACAGCTATTACACTCTTCACAAGTAAGCTTATAAACTCCTGATTTTTTAAATTTATTTTGTTTATCTTTCACATTAAATATCATGTTTGATAATCGATTTGATGGTTTATGTGCTATTTTCTGGTTTTGTTTAGACAGGGTGTTCGAAATTTTTTGTGATATTTGGCCAAAATAAGTTAGGGTTTTAAATGGTTGGTTTTGTTTTTCAGGTATTTTGGGTAAATTTGGTTGAGGGTGAGTTGTTTACGTTTCTTATTAATTATAGAGTTTATTAAGGGTGGAGGATAACCATTGTTTTGAGCGATGTTTTTATAGTGTTTAATTCTTTTTCTAAATTTTCTTTGGAAAGTGGAATGGAAAATGCGCGATGTATCATTGATCTGTATGCTGACATTTTGTGGGTAATTGGATGTAAAGAATCATTAGGTATTGTAATATCAGTAAAAGTTGGTTTTCTATAGATATCAAAATTTATGGTTCCGTAGTTAGTTTTTGTTATTTTAAGATCTAAAAAGTTAATGGAGTTTTGTTGTTCTATTTCCAAAGTAAATTTAATCTTAGGGTGTATAGAGTTAATATAATTAAGAGTATTTTTTAGCTCTATCTCGTTTCCTGAAAAGCCGACAAGTATGTCATCCACATATCGGTACCAAAATATAACATTATCTGAATGTTTGGAGTTTATAAATGATTCTTCTAGTTTTGACATAAATATCTCCGCCATTAAAGGGCTTAAAGGGGAACCCATAGCTAGTCCGTCTGTTTGTTTATAAAAGTTTCCATTATATTTAAAATAATTTTTGTCCATACATAATTTCAAAAGTTTTAAAATGTCCTCTTTAAGAGATGGGTTAATGTTTTTATTGTTTAGTTTTTCTGTTATAATTTTGATACAATCGTCTTTTGGTATATTTGAGAACATGTTAGTAACATCAAAGGATGCTAAAATTGCGTTTTCTGGTAGACTGAGATTTTTTAGCTTTTTTGTCAGGTCTATTGAATTTTGAACTGAAAATTTGGGTTTAAAGTTTAAGACATCTTTTAAAAATACGGTTTAATTTTACTGATATTTCCCTTAATGTGTATTTGAGTATGACACTACTGGCCTTATGGGAGCATTTTCTTTATGGATTTTTACTAAACCGTATAAGAGAGTGGTGGGGATGGGTTTTTTGTTAGTTAGAAAAATAGTTTTCCCTATCAGAAAAAGGTCCCGGTGTTTTTAGGGTATTTTTAGTTCTACTCTGTATTTTTTCGGTTGGATCTTTTTTATTTAAGAGGGAGGGCTTTTCTTTACTTAGAAAATCATCCATTTTTTCTTGGTAGAGATTTTTATTTAATATAACTATGAGTCCCTTATCGGCTCTAGTGACAGCTAGAAAATATCTATAGAAAACCAACTTTACTGATATTACAATACCTAATGAAGTTCTTTACATCCAATTACCCACAAAATGTCAGCATACAGATCAATGATACATCGCGCATTTTCCATTCCACTTTCCAAAGAAAATTTAGGAAAAGAATTAAACACTATAAAAACATCGCTCAAAACAATGGTTATCCTCCACCCTTAATAAACTCTATAATTAATAAGAAACGTAAACAACTCACCCTCAACCAAATTTACCCAAAAATACCTGAAAAACAAACCAACCATTTAAAACCCTAACTTATTTTGGCCAAATATCACAAAAATTTCGAACACCCTGTCTAAACAAAACACAGAAAATAGCACATAAACCATCAAATCGATTATCAAACATGATATTTAATGTGAAAGATAAACAAAATAAATTTAAAAATCAGGAGTTTATAAGCTTACTTGTGAAGAGTGTAATAGCTGTTACATTGGACAAACGGGAAGAAATTTCGAAACTAGGTTTAAAGAACATAACTCATGTTATAGGTTAGGGAAACAACATCAAATTTCGCAAACCATTTTCTGAAACCGGACACAAATTTCCAGAAATCAATACCCCTAAAAAATATTACATGTAGAACAAAAAGGGCGAAAACTAGATACATTAGAAAATATTGAAATCTATAAACATAAAAACAGAATGTACATCTGCTTAACACACAGATTGACCTAGAAATCTACCCCTTGTAAAACTTTTATAAAATGTAGCAATAAAATCTTTAAATTTCACAACTGTACCATATTGATTTTAAAACCTTTTTAAAAAATATGTTTTTTATTAGGTATTACTGTTTATATATAAGTAAAATAATTTTAGTTTGTCAGTACGTTTGAAAATGTAGTTGTACTACGAAACAGCTGTCACGGCTAAACATTCAATTAAAGATTGCCTGTAGTTTAAAGGTCGAAGAATTTGCGAATCGAAGTTTATATGAACTTTTGTCCTAGAATTGCTTAAAGAATTAATGCCTCAACTTTTAAAAACACCATGTAGTCTCACAGCTTTGGGGTGGCCCAAACTCACCACTACGCCATAATGTTGACCCCTCTGTTAGACAAATATCGAGACGTCCTTGTTTTTCTTTTTAAGCACATCAATTGAATTGTTTTTACATATCTGAGTTAATTTCCGACTTATATTCTTTTACTAATTAAAACTGCAGTGAAATCGATGGAACCTTCAAGATCTTATGCGGAAGATCGTCCACTAAGTAGATCAAGGAACTTGACATTGGAATTGGCAAAAGATTTAAAAATGGACTGATCCTGCCCTTTTTTTTATAAAATACACTGAAATATTATATTTAAATATAATTCAAGAGAGAATACATGTTAGATTTGACTATCATCGCAAATATATAGAACTTCATTGCACAGATTATGATTACTTACATATACAATGATACTTTTACATAATTAAAAGGTGTTTCGCACTTCGTCGTCAATATCACGAAGTTTGAAAAATTGAAAATCAACAATCATCAGTGAAATTTTTAAATGATTTGAAAATGATTTGAAAATGATTTTCTATCTTTTTTATCTTTGGACAATCCACGAAGGCTAAAAGCCTAAATACTAACGTACCGTGGGTGTCTTAAGCAGGGTAAGAGGAAGTTTGTTAACACGGGACTTAAAAACTTGAAGATTTGGGGGAAGGAGAGACCTCCGCTGGCAGTAGGTTCCACAGTCTAGAAACTCTAGGGATAAAAGAACGAACGAAATGGGAAGTTCGGGGCCTGTCCAATTAAACCGTATAGGGATGCATACGCGCGGCACCACGAGTTTCTCTATTTGGAGCTGCAAGAGGAGGGATTATACTGGATAATTCGTCGGAGCAGAAGCCGTAAAAGTATCTATAGAAGAGCGATAGATCTCCCACAGCCTGACGATGGACAAGAGAAGGAAGTCTTTGAGTAAGTAAAGAATCATTAATAAGACGAACAGCCGTTCTTTGAATGGCATCAAGAATGCTGAGGGTTGTAGGGGATGCCATTCCCCTATTTCAATGTTCAAAAATTAAACTTTATTGGGATTATGGTAATAAGAAAGATTCATAAAAGTTTTAAAAATGATTCAAGGCTAAATCTTAACAAAGACATGAAAATAATTTTTTGTAGAGTAAAGGCGTTCTCTATAAGGCAAAAACAATGTAGAACATTAATAGGGCTTTTAAATTTTAGCCTCATTGAACCACAAAAAAGTAAAAATTTACTTTTGTTTTTGAAATGACCGAAATATACCTAAATGCTTCAGAAAATACGAAGTTTTTAAATTTTTTTAAAATATAGGGAATGGGGATAACTAACGGCAGTTAACTTAGTTCGATCTAATCTCTATCGGGGTAGCCGACCGATTGAGCTGAAATTTGATATACACGTTTACTTTGGATAACAATGCATTAATGGCTGCTGTGTGACGTCATTCTAAATCCAACATGAAGATGGCCGACTACATATTTTTAATGCTCTTCCACAATATGGGTATCAAATGATAGGGCTTACCAAGAATAACTCGAAAAATAACGTAACATTATTGTAAATCGAACACAGCGAAGCCCCCACGATCGCGGACAAGTTATTTTTAATGCACTTTTACAATATGGGTATCAATTAAAGGGCTTGCCAAGAATAACTTATAAAAAATAAAGTGGCATCATTCTATATCTAATATGGTGGAATTTTCTGGCGAGCGTGGTGCAGCGGTAACGTACCAGCTTCTCACCGCAGCGATTCGGGTTCGAATCTCGGAACCGTGCATTGGCATTTTTAATCGCTCGTTACCTTACATAAGTTCCGTTTATGTCGTGCTGTGAAGTTGATGTGTGTGCCTTAGCCTCACTTTTGCTCGCAGCCTGCACAAAGAGAATACGCATTCCAAACATTCTTAGGTAGTGTTTATGTCGGAGCAACGAGGAACGAGGTTAGCAGCGCGGCTTCGGTCGAGCCGTGCTACTAACCTCGCTCAAAACAGCACCAACATAAACACGGCCTTAGAATTTTATGCTTTATTTATTTGCATTTTTTGTGCAAACATTTTTGAGAAGACCTGTTTTGTTAATTTTTAGAATTCAGTTTTTTAGTTACCATTACATTTATTTACTTTTATTATTATTTTGGATTTCATTACTTAAAACTAAGTCAGGGATCCTTTAAGAGTACCTTCTTACAACATAAGCACCGCAAGGGGTGCGGAAACAACTTTAGGACGAAAAACACCCTATCAGAAAGGCCAATTCCACACAATTGGTAATTTCTGCAAAAATACAAACCAACAACTTTAAAATCATGCACATTTTACCGCTAAATAGTGAATCGTGCAAAATTTGTCAGTAGTAGTATTTAAGCTATCAATACTTAAACTCTTCCAAGACCAGCATATCGAAGCTATGCAGCCCACAGTAGCAGAAGGCACATCCCCGACTTCAAAGCCCCCTAAGTAACAGATTTTAAGAAAATTTAGTACCAGCACCAAGCACAACACGCAGCCACGAAGCTCCCACAAACAGCCCTAAGCAACAAATTTACTCCACTTATTTACGATAGCGACACCGACTTGACAGAAGATGAAGAAGTTATGGATTATGAAGAGCCCGTAAACGTAGAAGCACCTAAAAACCAAACAAAAAACACGGAAAATGCCAAAAATGCTAAGAAAAATAATCAGAAACCTCCACCAATAAAAGGAAGGCAAGACACTAATAAAAGTTTAAGGCATTTGAAAGCTAGCATAAATTAATTGGAAGTAAAAACTACACTGGGAAAATAACGAAAAACCGCACCATAGTATACCGTAAAAATCACACGCATACAATAAATACAAAAGTGAACTTGAAAATAACCAAGAAGAATGGCACACATACGCCACCGGGAAAAACAAAACACATGGTTTTGTTGTCAAAGGACTAGATCATCTACCAAAAGTTCAAAACATTAAGAACGAACTTCTACAAACTTACAACTTAGAAGCAAAGACATACATATTATGAAGACAAGAACTGGACCTAGGCATCTGGTAGTCACAAATGCAAATATAAAACTGACCGACGCACAAAAATAGTTATTTATTAGATAAGTGAGTTATATTACATATAAGTCACGCAAGAAAAGTTTAACTCTCGAGCCCGAAGGGCAGAGAGAGGTAATTTTCTTAAGTGACTTATATGTAATAACTCACGTGTCTAATACAAAATTTTATCCAACACTTTCGTATAAATCGTTTTTAATATCGAAAATAATTTGAAAACGTCATCCATTATTTGTTATTTGTCATTGTCAACACCAGCAACAAAATTTGTATTTTTTGGAAAGCAAGCTTGTTTGGTTGTAATGCATTTTGTTGGTAACTACGGGTTTGTTTAGTAAACAACTTTGTAGACAAACATAAAAATGCTTTATAGAAATGGAAAATTGTGAAGTTCCTGGAAATTTTGAAGAAGCTGCGGTAGAACGACATGCAGTTTGATTCCAGAGAAGTCAAAACTAACGTACAACAATGAATTTGAAGATTTTGAAGCTACTGGAGGAAAAGGTAAGGCGAGGAGTTGGTACTATAAACGAAGATGTTATTATGGCTTTACAAGTATGCAAGCTAAACAAGATAAAAAGACTGAGAAACCTGTTTAGCGGTAGCCAAAAAGTAAAAATAAATTTAAAAAAAAAAAAACTTCGTTCTTTTTTAACAAGATTCTATTTAAATGCACTAAAAATATACAACTTTTTGCTTTAAAACTTTTACTAAAAATATATTACCTCATTACACAATTTACATGATAATCAAAGCTTGTCGCGAGATTTGCCTACGCAGATAAAGAAATAAATTAAATAACTTCATCTGATTGGTTTTAACTTTTTTTAATTTTTAAAGTAAGTAAAGAGGGGTAGTTCCTTGACGTTGTATTTTATATTAAAAGTTTTAAAGAAAACAACAACAAAACCCCTCTTTAATGACATAGCACAACATAATGGCAACTTGTAAAAAATGCAACCACATACCATTTATTCACGACAGTTGAATCACGAAATTCATACAACATGCCCGTTATTTTGAAAATAATCAATATGTTGTGCCATGCCATTTAAAAGAAATTGTGGGATGATTTCATCCTAAGTACCTATTTGGAAAATTTTGAATTTCCTGTAGTCACATTAAAAACTTTAATTACGAAATGTAAGTGATTTATTAGGGAAAATTATTTATATATATATTTTATCACTGACCATTAAAGTAAAAAAGATTATTTTATCATATTCACAGCCTTCTTAGCAAAAATAATGGCAGTACTTGATTTTATTTAAAAGTAATCCCGGGCCGCTATTTTAAAAGAATTTCCCTAAATAATGTATGATAGTTATAGAGAATACAAGTATAGAAAAGAAGTAAAAATTTGTATTTAAAACAAGGAAGTTTATGGTACTTCCGGTTAAATCGGAAGTTATTTTGAGGTTATAATAGTGAAAAAAATGTCAAGTTATGCTTTTATTATACTGTAAATTTTAAAATAGTCTCTCCCAAAAAAACTCATTCGAATGCTCTTAATAAAAAAAAATGACCAAATAATTTTATGCTGTTAACTGGATATGTAAATAAAAAAATCCCATTAACAAACTATAAATATTTGTGATTTATGACACTGTCAGGTGCTAAACCACATTTTAAATTTAAAATAAAAGACGTGAAAATCTGTTTGGACATTTATGATTAAAATATAAATGATCGGATTTACCATAATATTAAAATAATTGTTAATAACGATGTTTACTAATTATTCTATTAATCAGTATTTTGGGAAAAAGCCAACAAGAAATTTTTTAAACCAGGCTTTTAATTCATGCAAATTATTAAAATTGTGTTCTTAACAATAAAAATATTTTCTTTACCTTCAATTCGTGTTTTTTTGTTTAATCTATAATTCTTAAAACTAGGACCGTAACGTGTCTAAAACAGAATTAATTCACAATGAGATTTCTAGATTTACTTTCTATTGGTGCTAGAACTCATTGTATCAATCAATCCAATGAACCAGAACGATTAAACCCCTAACGACCTAAATTTTAGATATAAAGAAGTGCACACACAGATCATTACAATAAGCCGAGTCAAGACTTGCAACAATTCGTCAAGTATTCGTCCAAACTAACCATTCTGTTTGCGCGCTCCTTTCAAGCCAAAAACTGACAAGCTCTGAATCACCGGCGAATCATTTGCCAAGCCCTTAAAACGACGTAAATTCCACGTCCACGTTCGCGCTATGTGGCGGGGTATGTGGCGTAGAGCGGCACGGCGAATTGTTGCAAGTTCGGACACAGCTTTATACAATAACGTTTTTGTGCTTCAAGAATAAAACAATTTTGTTTTAAGTTTAATAAAATATTTTTGAAAAATTAATCTTTCATCTACGTTTTTCCCGAACAAAATAGGTACCCAAGTTGTATTTTTACCATTAACTTTACTAACGTAGCAATTATTTCTAGCACTGATTTTAAAAATATGTTTACCATAGAATGATAACATAATAAATAACTAAATATTTTTCTTTATGGCTACGTACATGTTATAACTTTGGTCCAGTTCAATTTTTATTGTTAAAAACACTTTCCTAAAAATTCCCATCTTTTGACATTCATCGTTTTTCCCGTATGTTACATACATTAACGTTCTTAAATTCTTTTTACAAGTCGTATTTCGCATTACACTAATTGTTTTGGTGCAATATTGTTAATGTGTTTCGAAATATGACTTTTTAAAAACGGTTAAAAACTGTTATGAATCCTTGTTTAGTTTAGAACAAATTTCCCCGTTTAGTTTAGAACAAATTTAATCTCATGACCTTTTTTTTGTTTGATGTATGGTTTTCGCGTAAATAAATAGAAACCATTTTTTGGCATGGTCAAATTCCTATCTAATTAAAAACTAAATAAATAAAGTTTAATTTTTATTGTATTTAGCCATTTGCCAAAAAATGGTTTCTACTGATTTACGCAAAAACCGTACATCAAACAAAAAAAATTAAAAACCAAATTTGGTCTAAACTAAATAAGGATTTAAAAAAAAAATTTTAGAAAATGCAGTGATGTTTCAACGGCACGTAAGTATAGCGTCAAAACCAAAATTTTTAATTTTTGTCAAAACAATGTGTCCCCGGATTTATATATTTAAAAAAATTACTACTTATTTAAACCTTGGAAAAATTAGAGAAGGTGTACCCTAAGGAAGTGTACTGGGTTCGGTTCTGTACATACTATACACGTGTGACAACCTGTTCCAGAAAATGATACCCATATGATACCATACCATTGCTACTTTTGCTCTCGACACTATTTTTCTTAGCAGTAGATGATACTATTGACTAAAAACTTCCAACTTCAGTTAACTCTTAACCACTAACGTGCAATTTTTGTAACGCAACTACTAAAATAGCGTCTCTCTCAGACGCCCCGCAATATGTCATTAGTCCTCCATGTTGATATGATTTTTTAATGAAATGGTGACATAGGTACTAAAAACTATTTTCATTTATACTTAATAAAAAAATTACCAGAAGTTGGTTTGTGCAAAATAAAAACATTTTCTTTTGCCATGAAAAAATACATTCGAGGATAAAACGATCAAGATTTATTTGTACACATGTTAAAACCTTAAAATTAACATTAATTCTAATAAACGAAACATAAATTAATACAAAAAAGTGCCAATAAATAAATAAAGTAGGTTACATGAAAAAAAAAATACATTTCCCTTAAACTACACATTTAATATTTACACAATTTTTTACTGTAAAAAAGTTGGCAGTTTGCCTTTGTAGGGCAAGTATAGCAAGTCTTTCTTTTAGACAATCCTCTGATGTTATTTTCTTTATTGATTTTGGGTTCAAACCTAAAATATCATAAATACTCTGATCTAATTCGTCGAGATACATGTGGATTTCTTCGCTGTTTTGACAATATGTTGGTTTACTCATTTAAATAAAAGTTTTTTGACAAAACCTGCTCTACTTAGTTATTCACAATCTCTGTGCCTTTTTTGATAACTTTGTCAAGAATCCATTACATGAAAACAATTACATAACTACTAACGTGACGTCTCTCAGGCGCATTCGGATCTTTTGCAAAAATAAATACAAAATGCTATAATAAATTCCCTTTGTACACAGACTAAGCAACAGCAAGCTTAAAAGTAGGTGGACTATTAACGCTAAAACACAACGCGGGACATTGCAATGGACAGAGAAACATTTTCCTGCATCTCCCAGACATCACGTTAGTAGTTAAGGGTTAACTAAATTTATAGATGGACTGATAGATTAAAAATAATGTAAAATTAAATTAAACCTGTTTACGTCAATTTTACTAATAAAGGAAATTTTGAAATTTTCACGGCAAAAGTACCTAAGCAAGACCCAAGTATAACTGTAAATGCTAAATTTCGTTTAAAAGCTAAAAACGATCTTGTTATTTACTAGCCTTGGATTCCATCATCAGATACTGACATGGTAGTGACAGAAACCACGGAAGTATAAGCCTTTTAAATAAAAAAAATATTTTTAAATCCGTCCCAAACGCCGATTAATCACTTGTAACATACAAAGAACATAGGCGTATGGAAAACTTTATCTTTTGAAGTCGGTTAAAATTGGTGGGAATTCTCCGACTTTGGGTTTTTTCTACCTATTAAATGCTTTTAGAGCTACTTCGGCAGGATTTTTCAACTCACGTTTTCAAAGTCGGTGCCCTGATAACTCCAAAACTACTGCACCGATCCTTTTGAAATTTTAAACACTATTTCTGTACATCATTTACGAGGTAACGCTGTCGAGTTTTTTTTTAAGCGCATTGGTTTAAGGGGGGTAAGGTATTCAATTCACAACTCACGTTTTCAAAGTCGGTGCCCCTGATAACTCCAAAACTACTGCACCGATCCTTTTGAAATTTTAAACACTATTTCTGTACATCATTTACGAGGTAACGCTGTCGAGTTTTTTTTTCATAATTTTGATTTTGCAATAACAAATTAGCCGATTTTTTCCACAAAATTGTGTTTTTCACTTCAAAGTGTTCGAAAAATGAAAAAATTTGGAAAAAAAACTCGACAGCGTTACCTGGGAAAAACTATTATCTAACGAATGAACTTTGATTTTTTGATTTCGGATGATCCAGCACCAAGTTATGAGGGGCACCGCAATTCAACTTTTTTCGAGACACGTCCGAACAATTGCTGCCATTGCCGTATTTTTTAATATTTTTTTGTAAAATTTGATGAAACATTCTTCGAATGTCATACTTTAATGTACCATTGGTTGAGTAAATAAATTTTAACTGTGTCGTCAGAAAAAATCACGAAACATGGCTTTTTTGTACGATTTGACCTTATTAAGCGACAAAATACGTAGATTCTGTCGATGGATGCCTGCAAGGGGGCGTCAAGCCTATGACCAAGTATTTAGCATTATTTTGTATGTCATGTGTGTTTATAGTAAAATTAGGTTTTTATTTTTACTAATATACATATTAAAATATATAAAGAGGTAATGTTTGTAACTTTGTTTGTTTGTAGCTGCTAATCTTCGGAAGTCTTGAACCTATCATAAAATTCTTTCACAATTAAAAAGCTACACTATTCAGGAGTGTTATAGGCTATATTTTATTATGATTAAACAAAAGTTTAGATATTAACGCCAAACAAAGTTGGGCACGGGTCGGATAGGGTTTCAAAAAGCTTTTCTTTTCGGAGCTCAAGCAAAATTTTATTTTACATGGACAAAGAAGAATTCCCACCAAGTTTGAGCCTTTAATATAAATTTGAGAGTACTTTTCATTTAATTTTAAAAAATTATTCCATGTAAAGTGCACGTAAAAAATGTTTTTCTTTTGGTTTTTTTTAACGCTCAGCCACTTTTACTGTATTGTAAATCGTTTTGATAATACCTTACGGCATATTGAAATTGCTTTAGTGATTTTTTGAATAACTCGGAAAATTATTTTACTCTAAAAATATATCGTAAGAAAATATGTTGGTACTTAACACTAAAGTAAAATTTAGGTAGCATAATTGTATCAATTTCTTACGTTTTGAGCCGTAGAAATAGTTTGCAAATTTATCAAATATTGCGCTCGAAAAGCAATTTTTATAAAGTTAACCCCTTTTTGCCTACTTATTTTTTTACACGGTTGAGCTCAAAAGTTAAAAAAAAAAAAAACGTTTTTTTAAAAATTGTATTTTAACGACTCCTACCGTCAAATCCAGTTCGAATTACAAAAAAAATACCCTGTAAAGCCTGAATAAAAAAATATAGTTTTTTGGGTTGATGTTGGTTGCCGTTAAAATAGATAATTAATAATGGTCTTATAGGGTACTGGGAAAATTTAAAAATGTCTTTGCTAAAGAAACAACAAAAAAATATCAAAATAATTAAAAGGAGGTCTAGATACTTGGGTGTCCTCAAGTTGCTAGACGAAAAGATCGGTGACAAAATTATGAATTTGGGATTGTTAAGTCACTAGACAACAATGAACAAGTTGCTAAAAACCATTGTTAAGTTTCTAGATGATAAAAAAACAAATACTGTAAACCATTCTTTCTGTTTTGCTTAATTTTGCTTTCAGAACCCGTGTATTTTAATAAACAACATACAGATCCTAATTAAACTGTGTACATTTAACTGTTTTTCTATAAATTCTCTTGGCTTGTTGTAATAATTAACTACAACAAATTGAAAAAAAAAAAAGAAATGCATAATTTTAACTAATCGAGTAGAGCGGGACTAACTCTTTGGGGGTCATAAGCTGGACTTGTTGGAACCCTATTTTATCCTACGGCGCCCTATTCGGAAAAAAATTGATAAACAAAAAAAACAACAACAAAAAACCTTTCCTGTCTGGCACCCTATTTTATGTTCGCGGTGCCCTAAACTTCTGATATAAAATTTATTTAAAAAAAAACCTGTTTTGTCTGGCGCCTATTTTATCACGGCGCCCTGGAGTTTCATAACCTATTTAGCCTAGTGGGTAATACGGTACTGCCCTAACCAGTACTTACTAAAACTAATTAGAACTAACCAAATCTCAATAATATAAAATAATTTAGTTACAGTTACAACAAATATCCTGCAATATGCCACCCTCACAACGGTAAATATTATTCTGTCAATTAATAAAAAATAAATGTGTGGGAAGTATAATGAAACAATATTTAATGTTATAATATATTGACCGTATGAGCAATGCCTTTTTTTATTTAGTAGAACCTTATGACAAATATTTATACCAATATTTTAATGAAAAATTCTTTAATAAATATAATTTAAGATGCATAATTATGTAGAGACTATATAGCTTAGTGACTTATTGTTCAAAATGGCCCGATACTTCGGTTTTTGAGTAGAAGCAAATGCTTTATACAGTGAATAAAGTATGTCAACATTAGTAGATTTTTGAACAGACCCACCTCAAAAGTCCTGCTGGCACCCCCCACCCCCTCAAAGTTGGTTAAGGGATTGATATAGTTTTTTTCTAATATCTTCTAAACGGTAAATGATAAAAAAACTGATTTTAGTGTCGTTAGATAGAGCACTAAATTCTGCAAAATAGTAACACTAAAAATTTTATTTTTGTTGATTTAGCAAAATTCTACAACAAAAAAAATGTTGGAGGGAGCATCCACACGGCACTTTTTACGATATATCTTCCAAACCATCCACCAAATAAAAAAATATAGGAAACAAAAAATAAAGACCAAAGTTTTCCCTATCGAATGGTGTATAACATTATACTATTATCTTTTAAAAAAGCTACCAGTGGCGTACAAAAGTAGCACTACACCAGTATAGTACCTACCTAAAAATAGAAATTTTTAATGTTATACTTTTAATTTTTTAATAATATTTTTTACTTTAGTTTTATTAATTTATAGATTATTTCTAATTCTGCATAGTAGTAATAATAAATAATCATATTACACGGAAAAAAAAATTACCAGTTACAAAAATCAAAATTAAGACGTGTGGATTGAGTTTGGTACTGGTAAAAATGTAAGACGTATTTCGTGTATCGAAATTGCTAAACAAATCAATGAAAAAGTCTAGCCCTTCTTTTCTTATTCACTAACCGGTTGCGATACCACGTCCTCCTTTTATGGAAAAGGAAAAAAAGTGTTGGGAAGCTTGGGAATCTTTTCCGGAAGTTACAGCTACTTTCATTGATTTATTGCAGCATTAAAAAAACCTTCACCTCGGCAATTAAGTGTGATCTCAAAATTCGTTGTAACCATTTACGATAAACATTCTGATAGTAGCAACATTGATATTTGTCGAATGCAACTTTTTGCCCAAAAAACCGAACGGTTGAGAATTTACCCACAACAATGAATGCTTTAGCACTTCACATTAATTAATGCATTTATCAAGCAGGATTTGTTTGGGGTAATCTCTGCCAACCAGTGGTTGAACTTCCATGTCCATCTGAATGGGGATGGATTTTAGAGAATACTAAATGGACACCACTGTGGACCACTTTAAAAAATGAAAAAATATCATCTGATACACTATTAAAATGTAAATGTAAGATTTGTGGCACAAATTGTAAATGTTTTTTAAAAAATTTAAAATTTACCAGGTTATGTTTGTGTGCGGAATGTTGTAATTAGGTATTTTAGGTTGTGTAATAATGTGTTTGTTTTTTATTGATGTTATATACAGTGTGTCCCAGGATAGATGTTACAAGAGGACCAATGGAACAAAAATTTTTGAATTTTAAAACGAAATTTTGGGCAGACCGGTCGCATGGTCCAAAAGTAATAAATACAAAACTTTACTTCAATTGGTATTAAACAGGGCGAGTTGAAAAATTGACAAAATATTTTTTAAACTTAACGTGTTTAACTTTAAATTTTGACATAAAATTTAGTTCTCTACAACATTTACCTATACAATTTTGTCCTATTTTTAAAAATAAAGGTACTTTATTCTTGGTCATTTTTTCATATTTTTAGTTATAACTTGCCCTGTATATTACCAATTGAAATCAAATTTTGTATTTATTAGTTTTGGACCATGCAACCAGTTTCCCAAAAGGACGATTAAAAAGTCCAAAATTTTTGGTGAATTTGTCCTCTTGTAACACCTATCCTGGGACACACTGTATAAGCCATATTTGTTGTTATCTTTATAATAAAAAGTTATTATAATACTGTTGTTATTTATTTAAAAATATAATGAATAAAATTATAAAACGAAACAAATAGGTAAATAAAATGTAAAGTTTAATTATTAATTAATAAATCTAAAGTGAAAAATAATCTTTTAAAATTAATAGAATAACATTAAATATTTCGATTTCTAGGTACTTTACTGGTGTAGTACTAATTTGGTACGCCACTGGGAGCTTTATTTTAAAAGATAATAGTCTAAATGATAACTTTGTGGTTTGTCGTTTATTTTGTTTATTTTTTTTTTGTTAATGGTTTGAAAGATATATGGTAAAAAGTGCCGTATGGATACTCCCCTTCGACTTTTTTTTGTTGTAGAGTCTTCCAAAAAAAAAACAAAAATATTATTTTTAATATTACTATTATGCGCAATAAGGTAATACTATCAATTAATATAACTAAAGTGAGAAATATTCTGAAAAAAAGTATAACATTAAAAATTTCTATTTTTAACTACCTACTATACTGGTGTAGTGCTACTTTTGTACGCCACTGGTAGCTTTAATTTAAAAGAAAATAGTATATTGTTATACACCATTCGATAGGAAAAACTTTGGCCTTAATTTTTTGTGTCTTATATTTTTTTGTTTGGTAGACGGCTTGGAAGATATATCGTAAAAATGCCTTGTGGATGCTCCCTCCAACTTTTTTATATTGGAAATTCTTACGTAATAAACAAAAATACAATTTTAATTATTATTATTTTGCAGAATTTTGTGCTCTATCTAACGACACTAAAATCAGTTTTTATCATTTACGGTTTAGAAAATATTAGAAAAAACTATATCAATCCCTTAACCAACTTTAAGGGGGTGGGGGTGCCAGCAGGACTTTTGAGGTGGGTCTGTTCAAAAATCTACTAATGTTGACATACTTTATTTACTGTATAAACCATTTGCTTCTACTCAAAAACCGAAGTATCGGACCCTTAAGTCACTAAGCTAATAGGTATTTATTAATTTTAAAGCCACTATTGCCGTTTATTTTTAAAACCTACATTAACTGTAATTAGCACACTTATTGCAAGATTAGGGATAAAAAGAAGGCAGTAAAATAATTTTAGTATTGGAAATAAACTTGATATTAATAATTAACCAAAAATAATAAAAAAGATACACTTTAGGTAATAATTTTTGAATCTTCGTAACGAGATCTTTCAGAATATTTATTAGGGTTTAGCTTTAGCCACTCTTAATATCGGGTTTATCTCGTTCTAATACCTTGTTTACATGCAGCACACCTCTTGCGGCAGTAAGCAAGGAATTGAAAACTTTCAATTGCACTTCCTTCAAAGACAGCATATTATTAGTAAGAAAGTCAAAAGACCCAAAGGATATGAAAAATCGCTATTTCTTTTTCGCCATATTCTACAATAATGACACTGGTTCTCTGGCATTATTAAGTATGAAGTTTTTTAAAATCATTAAATATAACAGTTTAAAAACATCTATTTTACTATACTACCCATTAACAAGTTTATTAGAGTAATATTCTTATAAGTGAAAGTCAATTTGGTTATTACGACGCCGCTTAAAAAATAAAGGACAAACGCAAGAAAAATTTTTGAGCAATAATTTCTATATCATGCTATATTATTTTTAAGTAAATCACATAAAAACAACAACAAACAGAAATATATATCTTAAGCTATAATAAATAATAGTTTAAAATAACTAAAAAAACACGCTTTTATATGCAACCGAACTAAAAATTAGAAAAAAATTTTCATTACAAAGAGTTTGTATTACAGTACTAAAAGGTCAAACAATGAATCATAATTATATACCTCAAAAATAGAATTATAATCAAATTTAAGATAATAACAGAATAATTCACTTCAGAGTAAAAAGAGTGGGTGCATTTTACTATTTTTTCATAACTTTTCCTTCATAGATATTTACAAATGAAATAATTATAACATTTAATATAATAAGCACCCCACGCTTTTATTCTGGAGTGAATTATTCTGTTATTTTAAATTTTATTATAATTCTATTTTGAGGTATATAATTATGATTCATTGTTTGACCTTTTATTACTGTAATACAAACTCTTTGTAATAAAAATTATTTTCTAATTTTTAGTTCGGTTGCATATAAAGCGTGTTTTTTAGTTCTTTAAACTATTATTTATTTTTCATTTATAGTCCGATATATCAATGAGTTTTCTGCGGACATGTGAGATTGAAATGTTTCACGAACTATTTCGTAATCTAATCATTTCATTTAAAGCTTCACTGTTGCATGGGGTTTCAGAACGCAACTACTCCCGAACAAGTTTCTGTTAGCCTTATGCTGAGAGTACGTCCGAAACTGCACGCATGCGCATATCGCGCACTAGCTGTTTCTCTGTTACTCTCCTACAGAAAATCTATAAAGGAATTTATTTATCCCGGAGATAATAATCAGGATAACGGGATACTGTTTGCAGATTATTGCATTGTCATGGGTCCCTGATACGTGTGCAAAGTTTCAAAGAAATCGAATCGCTGGAAGTTGGTGAAAATTAAGCTTAAACATTCCGTTACATACATACATACAACCCAAGCTAATAAAAGCGTGTTAAAAAACATTTAAAACTCCTCATCTCATTTTATAAAACAAAGTCCCTATGAACATATATCCCGAGTTTCTTTGTTTCTAAAATTCAGGGCGTTAAAGTTTTAAAAATATTTTATAAATAGGTACGTCAAGCATCTCTAAACCAATTCGATTAAAATTTGGAACAATCTTTTAAAGCAACAAGCATTTAGCCGTTGCTAAATTAAAATTATTTGGTCTAGTGGCGTCTTATTAAGAAAAAATACGCCAATAATATTTTTGTTGTTTTTATAGCTTCTTCCGATTAGGCAATCAAAACTACAATTTTTTAGTCTCTTGTACATATGTCCGGGGATGGTTCGTTTTCACGACACAGGTCGTTAAAGTTTTTTAAAAGTCGATATTTTTAAATATTCTAAAAACGCTTTAACCGATTTGGATGAAATTTGGTATACTCATTTAAGGTTATAAGGTGCCTGTAATGTTCTACCTAGATTAAGATTTTTGGGTCTAGTCGCGTCTCATTGGGAACCGCAGACAATATTATTAAGAAAAAAGTACGTCACTGACTTCAAACAAAATGTTTATATTTTTTCCTATTCAGCAATTGAAAGTGCAACTTTTTAGTTTCTTAAATTTTGTTCGTATCTAGCTTTGTTTTTAAGAAAAACAAAATTAAATCCCCTTTAATTTCTTTTAAAAAGTACCCATAGACAACATGGTTAACAAACCAAAATAAAAAATAAACAATTATTTGCCTTATAATAAACGAACAATGGTGTATTTTATCGAAAATCGTCATTTTTCCTATTTATTAAGGTTCAAAATGCTTATTTTTAAACTTGGATTTTATTTAAAGCTGTTATGGATACTTTTTAGTATCACTTAAAGTGGCTTCAATTTTTTTTCTTGGAAACAAAGCAAGATACGAAGAAAATACAAGAAACTAAAAAGTTGCACTTTAATTGGTTAATCGGAAAAAATATTTAAATTTTATAAAATGTCAGTAGCGTACTTTTTTCTCAATAATATTGGCTGTGGTGCCCACTGAGACGCCACTGGATCCAATAATCCTAATCTAGGTAGAGCTTTACAGGCATCTTATTACCCTAATTAAGTGTATTAAATTTTATTCAAATCAGTGCAATCGTTTTAAAGATATTTAAAAAAAACCGACTTCCTTAAGAAACTTTAAAGCCCTTTATCTCGAAAAGGAAGCGTCTTCGGACATATGTCTATATAAATCTTTTTACTTAAAACAATCCAAGGAATCATCCCTTTTACTTAATTTGCACCCTGTATATTAGTATAGATTAAGTCGTGGGCTTTTTCTTAAAATTTAGTCAGCAAGAAAAATAGGGTTAATTTTAATAATTTCTACAAATTGAAAATGTGATTCTCTGAAATATATATTTTCATAGAATTTTATTGTTTTATCGCTTTCCGTTTAAAGATGAAAAATAAAATCATTATATTTCTTTTTATACCGCGATATCTTTATAATGACTTTACTGCACGTTTATACAATACTAAGGTTTCGCCCACAAACCTTTTAGTTATAGCCTTAAATTTTCCATCAGAATATATGATAAGTAATTTTTCCAATTGTTTGTGCCTAAAAAAGTAAAAAAGTCCAAACATCCCATGTTATTTAAAGGGGAAAAGTAACATGATTACGGCACGGTTTAAATTAAGAATTAAGGGCATTTTTATATTAAATATTTTTTTAGGCTATAAACTAAAACTTCGGGGGTGATGGCTAAAAAAAACCATTTGGGAAATAACGGACACCCTAATACAATACACTACTTCTTATTTTCAACAAGATATGACCTTCTTATTTTTTGCATTTTCTTTTTTGAAACACTTTGTATATGAAGTCTGCTGTAAAATAGAAAACAATATCTAAAAGTCAAAATTATCTTATGTTTGATTAAAAGAAATAACCAAAAGTCTGTATATATCAAGAATTTTTTGTTGAATCATAATTGATTGAGCGACTATGTTAATTTGCCCGACCTTCGTGTGACATACCGATTTGAGATACTTCTTTCAGACTTCGAGGAAACATATAAAAGGTTACGCTCCTCGCCCATTCATATCAGTATAATTTTATGTCTTAAAGACCTATCAAAAGAAAATCAAGATGAAAATCTCACTCTTAGTCGCTTTTGCTTGTGCTATCTATATTGCCAACGCCGCCACAGTCTATTCTCCTGAAGTAGTACGGCAAAAAGAAGCCCAATTCTAGGAACAGCAGCTTTAGGTCTTGGAGGAGCTGCCCTTTTAGGAGCCGGAGCTGCCGGTGTCCTTGGTGCTGGTGTTGTAGGAGCTGCTGGCTTAGGTGCTGCAGGATTGGTCGCTAAGGGTGCCTTAATTGGAGGAGGTCTTGGTTATGCCAGAAGCTTGTAAGTATTAATTATGAATTGGTATTATATTTTATTTTACAATTTATCATTTTTTTTTTTTAATATTTTGGTCTTAATTGTATATTTAAAAAAAAAAAATTAAGAAGTTTATACGGTTTTTTTATTTTAGAGGTCAATGTTTAATAAAACTAAGGTAATTAATAAATAAATTATCTCTCCTCTTTTATTACATTGCGCTGCCTCAAATAAAACAAAATAATTTGACCAAAACACCTAGTATGTAAAGCTAAACCCACCTAAATAATAAAAAAAACAGGAGTAAAATACACATTTTACCGGGGATATGTAGGGAAAATAAAACCTTTTAAATAAAGAAGTAAAACCATTTAAGTAATAAATTAAAAGAATAAAACATTGACGTACTTACACCACCTTAAACTATAAGAATTGACAAAAGCGCTACTCTTAGTTTCGCTTAAAAATCTCATACACTGCCTACGTGATACTTGTTATAAGAGGACAAATAGACCAAGTTTAAGCATCAAATTAAAAAAAATGTTATGCGTTATCTATGCATTAACACTTTAATACTTCATACAAGGAAATTAAATAAAAGAATCAATATGTTTTAATTTTTTTTCTCTTCTCACCTGCATTAAAGTTTTAATGCGTATTGCAAAAAGACAATACACTTTTTACTTTAATGCTTAGACTAGAATTTTTAACGGTATTTACTTATAAAATTTTTGTTTTATTTTTAAAAATAAAAGTATTTTACTTTTGGGCATTATATTTTTGTTATAGCTCTTCCTATATAATGCCTATTGGGGTAAAGTTTTGTATTTGTTAGTTTTGACGATTAAAAATTAAAAACTTTGTAACGCCTATCCTGTTACACACTCTATAAGTACCAAAAAGATTGAAGAAACTCACTTACCAGTAGAAACGTAGTATTAATAAAAAAGAAGCAATGGCTGTCAATGATTCATTTAATAATTAAAACTTTATATTTTTCTTAACATATTTTTTGCTTGTCTGGAAATGTTGGAAAACAATTTGTTTTTGACTTGTTTCTTTGTACGTCTTTACCCCAAATACCTATATTAACACGATTCTCGTAACACAAGATAAAATAATTTCATTGTCAAGTTTAACATTTTATTTGATTTTGCCAAAAATTATACAGCTAACATATCAGGGTCAAAAATAAATATTAATATTATTAATCTAGTTATTCAAGGTGGCATTATTAACATTGATTTAACAAGATTTATGCATTATTTTAAATGGACAAAATTAGATCATATTTCAAGGAAATTATTATATACGATAATTATTTTAAATACTTATAGTAAATATTTCTTGGGATTTTTAAATTTGGATCCTTTCTTTAAAGTTCCAGCTTATCGTATGAGTAGACTTTAAATTATGAATACTATAAAAATAAAGTCACATTAAAGGACCACGAAGAAGTTACAAAAAGGGTTATACCATTTCAGGCTTGTGATGATTCGGATAAACTGCTATAATATTATGTAATATTTTTTTAGCGGAGGATATGGAGGATACGGAGGCCATAGTTACTACAGCCCAAATGTCCATGTTGTATATGTAGATCATCATTACGGAGGCGGGTACCATGGTGGTTACTATGACTGGTAGTAAGTATGTTTGAATATCTACAGTGTATTTTAACAGCCAAATAACACAAAAATAAAATAGTAATTAATTAAAGTAACCAGAAGTCTCCGATAAAGATCATTTGTTAAATGTATGGCTTGTAATTGGACCCTAATTTTATTATTATTTTATTTTTATCATTAATCTATTTAAATTAATCTTTATTTTATAAAAAGTATTTACCATTTATATATTTATGTTTTTATTTCTTTATTTATTTTATTTCAGAATGCGACAGACTGTTTCTCCGATGCCTTTCAAGTGTACAAATTTTTAAAACGATTATTTGTAAATAATTGTTGACTATTAATAAATTATTGTTATTTATATTTTATTTGTACTTTATTGTTACTTTTGGCACCCAATTTTCCTTAATATTTGCAATAAATTAAAGGCTTTTTTCCAAAAACAGCCAATGTCAAGTTTTTAATATGATCAGAATATTAAAAAAACTTTATTTAACCTATATATGGCTAACTCTATATATATTTTTGTAATATGTTCGTAAATATTGCTCTATTTTGCGCATTTAGATATATATTTAAAGGTGCTATAAGCATTAGTTTTTTTTTAAATTAGAAAAAAAAACCTAACATTGGCACTATGCTAGAAATGGCATGTGTTGTTTTTGCAAAAACCCTTTAATTTTAATCCCACTCATAACTTGTTTTACTTTGCGTTTTAGCAGTTAAATGACTTTACAACTATGTAATATTATAATATAATTTATTTTTAAGTGCTTTAAATAGTGGTTTATTTCATCTTTTTATGCCTATAATAAAATTTTAAATTAGTTAACATCAAATACTATATTCTTAATAATATTAAAAAAGGGCGAAATTCACAGGTTTTCTTGGGGCTTTAATTTAAATATGTCTGAAAAAAACTCGAATTGCACAAAGCGAATCAATTTTGAATCGCTGTCAATCCTACCTTGTATTTGTTGTATCATCGATACCATTAATACAAAAAAATCATACTAACTTTTGTTTAAACATAGAAATAATCTATTGCGTCTAGACCTGTTAAAATGTAAATTGGAATTATATAATAAGAGCATAACACAAACTTGTTTGAATAATATTTAAATAAAGAATAAATTAAAATTACGAGTTAGGTGGTCCACTAAAATTTTGATTTAATACATAATAAAAAAAAAATATTTTTCCCCTTTTGGCAAAATCAGACTGGTTAGGTAGGTATGTTTTAATGTAAGAGGTTTAATAGGCGATGTGAGCGGCGCGTTACAAAAGCTGGCCACAGCTGTGTTTATTTTGGAGCGGTTTTGAGCGGTTAGCAGCGCGGCTCGACCCACGTACACTACGCTACTGTACTAGGTTTTCATTTATATTTTGCTACCTACTTCTATAGTCAAAGCACACTATGCGCTCAGGTCTCGGTACGCGCGCGGATTAAGGTCGGGATTTACACAACCTTAACGAGCCCGTGGCCGTGTATTTTCCTGGTAAAATGTACGGGAATGCAGTGCAAAAGTTTTGTATAAATTGCATTTTGTATTTTGCAGTAATATGAGTCAATTTTTTCACGCTCTACATAACACCTGATAATAAAATAAACCTTTACAAATAAGGTGCCACAGTTATAAGGTTTGGCCACACATAACCACCTTGTACCGTTCAAAGCAAATGCTGTAGGCTTAATATTAGCGCACCGTGCCCGACTACATACTACACACAAAAATAACAATGTATTCATAAGCGTAGATTGGGGCAAACGTCCGCAGTGGGGAAAAGTCCGCACCCTTTATTCTGACACTGGCAACACCGCTTTGGTAAATTTTTTAAAAGCTTCCATAGTTGTTACTGTAAGTACGTGCGTGTTTAATGAAAGTATTTAATTTAGCTTTAAAGATAAGTTGAAAAACTGCTACTATACTAACATTGCATTTACGTTAAAAAAAAATCGTTTTTAACCCTAAAAAATAATTATACGATACTGAGGGTTCAGGGCAAAAATTCTCATTACGGGCTCTTGCCCCGTACCTGCGACTTTGCCCTCTGGTGGCTGTAATTTTAGGTTAATACAAACTAACCAGTTAAAAATTTTTATTTTAGAAACTTTCAACAAAAAACTAAGAGAAAGCCTATCACTATAGAAATTCTGCAAAATGTTAAACGCAGAGTGCGTGAGGGACAGTCAATTCGAAATATTGCAAGAACTTTTGACATAGATGATTCGTCTCTTTGCAAACGACTTAAAAGGGTTATGGTGTCAGCAAATTAGGACGTTGTAAGAGCATCTTTACAATTGAACAAGAAAATGAGTTAGCAACACATTGTACGAAATGGACAAAATATTTTTATGGAATAGCAAAAAATCTTTTCGGCATTTAGTGTATCAGTACGCCGTCCAAATAATATTCCCTATCATTTTAATCATCAAACCCAGAATGGCTGGTAATGATTGGACTGAAACATATCTAAAAACAAACAACCTTACCTTACGTATTCCCCAAAAAATAAGAGTAGGAAGAATAATGGGAACAAAATTCAAGTAAATAGATTGTATGGTAATTTAACTAAATTGATGGTAAAATACAACTTTCCTCCTAGTCGTATTTACAACATGGTATTACAACCGTTCCTACTAGAATTCCAAAAGTAATAACAGCCAAAGGCAAACAGAATGTAAATAAGGTCACATCCGCTGAGAGAGGGCAATTATTGGTAATTGTGGTATGTTGTATTAATGCGTCTGGTCACTATGTTCCACCAACAATCATATTTCCAAGAAAAAGAATAAAACCTGAACTTCTGGCTGGTGCTCCTTCAGAATCAATTATGTACATATTAAACAGTGGCTACCTGAATACTTCCCTATTTAAGCAGTGGTTGAGACATTTTCAAAAACATGTAAGGCCATCTGAAACCGATCAAGTTCTTTTGATTTTAGAAAACCACGTTTTATATTGTAGCCTGGAGGCTATAACTTATTGCAAATCAAATTATATTATTCTACTTAGTATTCCTCCACACGCAAGTCATAAAATACAGCCGTTGGACCAAAGAAACTTAACATATCCTTAAATAAGTTGAATTGAAAATTAAGACTATCTGAAAGATAATAAAAGCAATTACTTTTTTGTTTCCAGTCGACATTGCAAAAATAAAAATCTCAACAAATTAAAATATTATCATTTGATATTCTCTCAAAAAGACTATAAGGTTTATTAATAGAACACATTAAAGCATAATCATTACCTGGCGGGATATAAACGCAGCATAGGTGAATTTTAGATCCATCCTTGTTATAAAGTATGACCCATAAATCTTCAGCATCTCTTTCCCATTAGGGATGACGTATTGCTTGAAAAACTTCCTGAATAGCTATTAGTAATTCTTTACCATTATTTTCATCACTAGGAGAACGATTACGTCCAAAAACTTAATAGTCCTCAAACAATTTACTATTAGACACACCACTATTTAACCATGGTTAAAAATATTAATTCATAGTTACCCACACCAAATTAACTTTTGAGTTTTTGTGCGAAGACCCCTTACGTTCTGATAAAAACCATCGAATTAACAAAAGTTTTTCCCAATACATTTAGAAATTGCTTCAAGAGAACCAATTTGATCCTCGCAATTAATCTGACGCACAGGTGCACCATCTTCTTTACGGATTAGAATAGCACAATTTTCTACCCACACATATTAGTAGCCTTTCTTAGCTCGACCTGCCTCACGAACTTTTTAAATAGCAATTTATTTTCAGGAGAAAGATACTCATTATTATAAATTCCTGTAGAAATGCCTTGCAACATGATCATACGGTTGGCACCCTTCTTGATTTTAGCAGCTATTAAAATATTCTTTTTTTTGTTTTACGGGAGTATTTAATAACATATTTCTTGGGGGAACCGGCATGATTGCACGCGATGGGCAGACTCTATTAAATCAATATTAAAAGGTACTCCTAAACCTACATGGACCTCCTCAACTATTTTTAATATTTCTTCGTTTTTACTTTTAGGATAGCCCTGGATGTCTATATTATTTATTAGAGAAAATTGCTTCAAATCATTTACATTTTCCATGGGTACTCTCATATTTGTCTTGAGAGTCAGGTTTTTAGTTTTTAGAGTCTCAATGGCCTTTATATGCTTCCCCATTTTTTCAGTGATTCCTTTAAATCAGACACTTTTTTAGAGCAGTTTACCGATGTTAATAAAGTATCCTGCTTTTCTTTTAAATATTTATTTGGCTATCACGCATAAATGTAATCATCTGCGTTTGTAAAGAGGCGTCATTAAGCCCTTTTCCACTTGTTGGACTTAAAATGCTTAGAAACACTGAATTTAGGCAGGTAACACACTTGAGAAGGTGATCTGCAAACCGCAGTTTTTGACAAAATCAACAAAACCGAGTTATGTATGGAATATTATTTTTTAAATAGTATTCCATGGCCAAATTAAAGATTTTCTTAAGTAACTGTATTCATTCTATCCCAACTTCTTAACAATGTTTGACATTTTATTCAAGTGCGCAACAAAAACTCTTTTTCTTAAAATAATCTCTTATGAAAAAACTGCGATTTGCAGTTTACCTCCTTACTTCTGCTAAATGCTTGATTTTACTTACAAAACTTAACTGGTCCACTGGAAAAAAAAGATTTGCGGGTAACTTGCCATTGCAGGACTCGTGATTTTTTTGTTATTTGCGTTGTACATAAGTTACAAACGCTAAACATTAATATCTTGATTTGTATTATAAATTAAGATAATTAATAGACAAGCCCACAATTTGGGAAAAAAATTACTTAGGAGTGAAAAGAGTGCGTATCCCGAACCCACCTCAAGATCTTAAACCTTAAACTTTTCAAAAACATCTATACCGCTCAAGAGACCCAAATGCAGGTCTGTTTGTTATTCAAAATAATGGTAACCAGTTTACACTTTTTTGGTAAATAAACCGTAAATACTAACCAGTATTGTTAGTGTAATTTAAGACTAGGTGTTTTTTCTAGAAACTAGCACTAAAATGCGTTTTCTTTAAAGCCGAATAGTTACCTTTTTTAATCTTATTTACACCAAGTTTTACTTTTTATTCCTACACTATCCTACACTAAACGTGATAAGAAACAGAGCTGTTATACTTTTATCTAATTCGAAATATTAAGGCACGCGTCCACTAGAGACGGGCGGAGACGGACTGGGTCGAGCTCGCCGCCTGCAGGTGCGTCAACTTGAGACGGACTGATAGGTGCGGATACTTTCATTAATCTTCTGCATTATTGCGGTTTTTACGCTTTTAGTAGTAAAAACTCTTCAATGGAGGTTTATACGTTTGACGAGAAAATGTTTATGTTTTATAGCTGGAATAGGAAGAAAACGGGTTTCGAAATAAAATAATGATTTTTGAAAGTATGAATCCTTAAGTAACTTAAAAAAAGGAAGGTTTGTTGCTCTAAATGGCTTAACTTTTGATATAAGGTACCTGAGGCATATAAGGCCCGGGGTGTTAATAAGGCCCACAATAAAAAACTCGCGACAAAATATATGGGTTTAGTTTTAAACGGTACCAATACATGCGTAAGACCAATAAATAACACGGGAAGTAAGCGGAGGCTGCTCCGCGTTACCTTCTTTAGAAGCAAAGAATTTGTGACAGGGTGCGGTATCATCATAAGGATTTATAATTATTGCCAAAAGAAAACTATAAGTATTCGGATTAAAATATTATTTAGGAATAAGGCAATAATTTTTTCTGTGAATTTTTGTGTTTTTTTTTTAAGGAAAAGTTTTTTTTTAAGTAAACGATGTTTAGCAATAATAATTTTTATCTGAAAGTCAGGTACAGATGCAAGTGTTTTTTACCAAACAAGCCCTCTACCCGTAGCCAATTGTTGTGACAAAACCACATAACCTTACAATTTTTCTCAACTTAAAGCTTGGTTTATTCAGAAAAACTTAAATTAAGTATTAGTATTAGATTAGATTAGATTAGAATAGGGCCGAGGATAACCCATGCACTGAAGCCGCTCGGCTTATTGTGCGCCCTGTCATTTACGTCTGGGTGATGTCAGCCAGACGGGACCTACAGCTTAACGTGGGTTCCGAACCACGGTCCTATGAGCGACAACTTAAGACCTCGTCCCCACCCAGGGGGCACTACTGAACCTACCAACTGAGTGGGGTCCGCATGTCTACGGTTGCGCAGGACACGGCAAGTGTGTTCCGGCGCCCTGGTCCTTTAGTGGCCTTCAGCGTCGATACATTTTGCACTTTGTCCGTCTGGTGTTGAGCTAACCACTAAATTTCCGACCAACTTATAAATAAGTATTTGGCCTCAGCAGGATTCGAACCCACCTCACGTCCGTGTGCGCTCAACAAACTTAACGCCTTTACACGCTAAGCCATCACCGGACAAGTATTAGTATTAGCTTAACTTTAATTACAACCTCGAAAAATATTCTTCGGAAATTTAAGCCTTTTGGAAATTCGTTTCTGTGTTCAACACTTTTTAAATTTAGCTTCAAAAATGAATAAACGTTAAAAATTAAATGTTTTTCTTTAAAGCGTTAAGATGGAAAAACCACAAAACCTCACAATTTTCTTTAACTAACTAACGTCAAAAAAATGTGTAATTTTACAAAAATTCTTACTTCCTCATACCAATGATAATGTTAAGCTTTTGAGCACACTGCACAAAAACTCAACATTTTTTCTTCTTGAATCGTATTTTCTTTTACAAGCCATTTTTTAAAAATCAAAAATGACTTTTTGCCAAAATATTGTTTTTTTTTAGCATTTGTGCTCTTGTAAACCCCAAATGAGCATGAAAAGAAAAAAGTAAACCCTATATCCGTGAAGTCTGTAGTAAATTTTTAGTCTTCCTCTTAGCCTATCCTATTGCATTTGCTTTAAGAAAAAATACATTTGGCGTTATCTATGATGCATTCACTTAGACTTTATATTATGAAGCACAATATTTCGTAGCTAATAGAAAAAATAAAATCATAAGTAATTAATATGTAGAAATTTAAAAAAATCAAGTACATTAAGCCTCGGACTAAACAACTTCACCGAACAATTTCATTAGTTTTCTCAGTGTAGAGACCGTCAACAGTGTCAAACTCGAGGTTATGAAAATCAGACCCCGAAACTTCAAAGGAGCCGACATTATTGTCGCTTCTCGTTATTGCTTTTACTCGGGAAATACTATGCCCGTCCGTCGCACTTCTAGTGGACGCACTTTGATCTCATTTACATGGCAGGCAACGCACCAGCGGCCCATGAAGCGGTTTAATAGGTATTTGTGATAAAAATACTCCATGAAAAAATCAAATCGTGCCCCTTGAAATACCAATTTTTGGTGTCAAGTTTATAGTTAATGTTTAGGTATGTGTGTATAGTGTTGTTCGACACTTTTGTAAATTCCTTTGAAATATCCCTCTACGTTGGTCATTTTACGAAACACCCCATGATGATCCATTTGGCATGGCAGGCAACGCACCAGCGGTCCGGCCTGTCCGTCTCTAGTGGACGCGTATCTTTAGTATTTTTTTAATTTCTTAAAATTAGTAAGTAACGCATAATTAAGGGAATAAATGAAACAATAAATGTACTAATTATTCTACAATTTTATTACATTAATAGTCAAATTTTAATATTTTTAAAGAAACACTTATACATATCAAAGTTCATTAATAAAAAGTCGTTATTCTAATTTCTACAAAAAGGTATTTACAAAATTATTTAAAATACTTTTAGTTCTCTTGTGGTATATGAACTACAAATTTATTGACAGTTAAGCCTTGTTTACATTTAGCTGGCTTACAAGCAAGTCTAGTAATCCTGTGACTTGCTTTAAACATCTTATTTGCCCATCTTACATCATGTCTACCCAAAGTAAGTTACTTTTAACTATCTAATTACTACTGGTTTACTTTACTTACGTGTCTACTAGCTTTACACAATCAAGGCTTTAATATAAAATATTTAAAGTAAAATTTTTTATTTTTAAATTGTTATAAATGTCGAGTTATCTAGTTTTTGCCACCCTGTATCGTAGAAGCAACTTGGCGACATTTATCGCAAAACTTTTATTCGCTAATTATATATTATTTAAATACTGTTGTACAAACATAGGGTTTTACAGGTTGTTGACCGTAATAGATATACACATTGTCAAGGTTTTTGAGTACAGCAGTTTAAAATTGTTACCCATTGATTTATGTCTTAATTTGTCTTGTAGATATAATATTCCTTATAAAATTAACATTTTCTTCTTTACAAAGAAATAAAAAAAAACTTTATAAAGTCTTTATTTCGGTATCTTTTACCTAATACAAAGAATATTTAAGTTCCAAAAGGAAATATGCAACAAACGACATATATTTAAATTTGATTCGTTGAGAATCAGAGCGGACAATCTCACATATAAAAAAAAATTAACAGCGTAAAACTTATTTATCAGGGCCAGAGTGGACTAAGTGAGAAGGAACTATTTTATAATATTTATTGGTCTACACTAGCCTTAACTAATACGAATTCTGCTGTTGACTTTTACGTAGTAAAGCACTTTGATTTGTTGGATGGTCAGATCTGGTTCTTACTTTCTTGTTTTTACAAAAGATAAAAATAATTGGGTACAACAAACACTAAAACAAAACTTTAAACCATATGTAGGTGTTAAATTTTCAAGTGAAGGCTTGCTTTTATCTGTTGATCGTTCTGATATTTAAAAAAAATAAGGCATGAATAAACTATCCGTTTGTAAAATCTAATGCATGCTATAAAATCTACCTACATAATACTTTGCCAAACTTTTCTTTTTTTTATAGTACTTTACTAAAAATTTAAATATTTAATAGGTATTTGTGATAAAATACTCCATGAAAAAATCAAATAGTACCCTTGGAAATACCACTTTGGTGTCAAGTTTATAGTTAATGTTTAGGTATGTGTGTATAGTGTTGTTCGACACTTTTGTAAATTTCTTTGAAATATCCCTCTACGTTGGTCATTTTACGAAAACACCCCAGCAAACACTATTTACCGGCAATATACATTTTTCATATTGGCATTGATGGTAAAGCATTGGCAATTGATGGCAATATTATGCCAACATCTAATACGCATTAAAAAGTCAACCCTAAATAAACACTTAATTGCCAATAAATTTTACATGCAGGCGAATTGCCGGCAAGCATACAAAAATGACGGCATACCAATCCTGATTAAATAAAGCATGCCTTTTTGTTACAGGCAAATAAATATTTGATTTTTGAAGATAAACCTTCAACGCATATTTATACTTTTCAAATTATATTATTAACATTGGTATTTAACTAACATTAGAGCAATTTTTTTGATTTGTTTTATTTATAATGGCAGCTAAACAACATTATTTTATGTTTTTTTACATAATTTAAAGGAAATGGCCTTTTCATAACATTTTATTGTTACAAATCATGCAAATAAAAATTAGGTCAAACAAAATGTTTATTATGTATTTTTGAGAGAATAAAAATAAAATGATGGTAAAATTAGCTAGGTTAATTTCGACCAAAGGTGACATATTCAAATTTCCCGTTTAGCCGAAATACAAGATTTGACAATTTTGCCAGATGAAAAAAATTGCTTTTGTTTGAACGCTTTGTGCAAGTGTTTTTACGTAATTTTCTAGCTTTTTAGTTTCTTTTTTAAAGAAAATAGTTTTTTAATAGACATAATTAAGTGTATTCATTACCTAATTGGTGTGTGTTGTGTGATTAATTGGTGATGGCTAGTCGAGAAGGCCATTTATTCAAATAGACTGTTAGGAGATGTAAACATTTTGTTTAAAACTTTTTAAGTTTGTAGTTACTTTGAAAAATAATATGAAATTAGGGAGTTGCCTTATTAAAAGTTTTAAAGAAGTGTTAATAAAAAATATTATATACCTATTTTTAATAGTTTTTTTTTTGACATTTAACTCTGAAAATTTAGTGTTAGTGTCCCTTGAATACTTGCTGTTTTAAAGTGTTTTCTTTTGATTTACTATTTTTTTAGTTTTATTACATGAGTACCTTTATTTTTTATGATTTATTTTTACTGTATAAAATTTTATATTATGTAATTTTTTTAATGATAAAGTTTTTCTGCCTTTTTTCTTATTTTTTTCGATTACAAATTCTAAATATGTTATTTAACTTTTGGGACATTCAACTTATAAAACTTGCCATACTTATTTAATGCTAAATGCCAATATCCTAAACGCATTTTTTTATCATAACTTATTAATGTTGGATGCCATCACAGTATCTGCAACACGTGGCCCAATAACGGCCAATTGCCCACTTTCGTGTCTTTTTATTACTTTTTTGCCAATAATTTATTAATGCTGGATGCCATCATCCTAAACGCATTTTTTCATCATAACTTACTAATGACGGATGCCATCACATTATCTGCAACACGTGGCCCAATAACGGCCAATTGCCCACTTTCGTGTCTTTTTGATACTTTTTTGCCAATGCCTTGCCATTAAAGAGTGTTGGCAATGCCAGTAAATTAAATGTACATGGCCGGCAAAAAATGTTATTTGGGACATTGTTTACTTTTAATATTAATTTTGTTTCTCTTTGAAAAAGAGTAAAGTTTACTCAGGAGCCGAAAATAACTAAATAAATCACAGTTTGTAGCGCGATCGTTACAGACGTGCACTGAAATAGTATATTACATAACAAGTGTCAAAAGTGATATATTTCATACGAGTGGGAATGTTGTCGGCCGAGGTAATAGCCGAGTTCGACGATACCCCGAGTGTGAAAATCACTTTCAGTACGAGTCATGTACAATATTTTTCCCACGACCAAATATTTACCAAAAATCCCAAGTTATTATATAATTTTAACACAAACAAGATAAACTGACAAAAAATTGACGTAAACCATATTTGGTGTATTCCTTTTATGCTTTAGAACCGCCCAGAATAACACCGTAAGTGTTCCTTTTATAATGGAATTGTTCTGCAGAACCGTTCTATTACCTCTCCCTTGCCTCTCATGCACCATCATCGAACGAGGTGCACGAAGTGTTCTGACACTAAGACACTAATGACATATGCCAAAAGGCAAATAGTAAAAATACTTGGTTATATTTAAAAAATATCTGTCATAATTTATTGTAGTTAATTAATTAGGCAAAAAAACTATAAACCACGGATGACTAAAACAAAAACCAAACAAAGAACAACAAATCTGTCAAATCTTATAAATGTCATGTCAACGGGCAAATCCCACTGTTTTTTGGTGTTTCTTTTAAAACTGTTTTGATCGGTTCTGAAGAACGGTTCTACAACTTAAAAGGAATACACCAATTATTGCCGTGAAATCCAAATAAATAACCTTTAATTGTATTTTAAAAGCATACATTTTTAAATTTAGTTGCCTTACAGAAATGCTTGCCTGTTATTTATTTAATTAGGTTTCTCAAATAACTTGAAAACACCTTATCACTAAACAAAATATTAAATAAATATACATTTTTGAATAATTATAATAAAAACAATTCCGCTGCTTGGCATTTTGTGGTTAGGTTAGAATTTAACGAATGATGCACACTTGCTCCTGCATACGTAGCTTTAGGCACTTCCATATGTTCAATGAGTTGCCTATTATTACTAAAAGTATTTGCTATAAAATAATATCTAATAAATCCCTAAACATAAAACGTAAATCAATATAATGTGTTTTCACTTATTTTGTAAATATAACATGTTTAGTGTAAAATCACATGAAGGTTAAATAAATTTACAAATATAATATTTTTACACAAATTTTTAAAAGCCAGTTGTGGCTAAAAATAGCCGACGTTAAACGTAAATTTAAAAAAAATATATTTTTTTAGTGCAATGAATGTATAAAAATATTAAACACATTTTTAGTTAAAAAAGTTATGTATTTTTTTTCCAGGGATAACATTTTTATATGAAAAAGAAACACACATATTTTAAAAAATAATTTTAATTAAGGAAAAGCGTTTACTTTTTACATTAAAAGAATAAAAATTTAAATGTTATTTTTACGATTAAATATATTTTACTTAAAAAATCGTATTTTACGCATAATGTAATTCCAAGCAAACGGAGATGGTCGCTTAACTTTCTTTCTCCAAAATTCTGTGTTGTTAGTGCGATATTTCAGAAAAACACTGATTTTTTGTTAATTTACAACGTTGAATAATTTTAGCCATAGTCAAATTTTGTAAATTTAAATAACCTATATGTGATATTAAACTAAACATGTAAGACTGTTATACATTTTTTATAAATATTACCTATTCACTGTAATATTACATACAAGTTATGTAAATTAATAAATATTTTCAGTTTTTCAAAAAAAAAAGAAAATAATAATGATTAGTTAAAAAACAGTGACTAGTACCGGAGTTTTTGTATCTACATAATTACCGAAGCGCATATAGTTAGTGGCATATTTTGACTCCAAATAGTGGGTAAAAGTTTAATAAAATAGCATAAAAAATAAACAATTTTTAAAACCATGGTGTTTTTTTAGGATACCGTTTAAACATTTATAGATGAGCTTCTATTCCCATTATCATGGCTAAAATAGAACTTTGTATTTTATCACATCATGTATAGTCAGTTTCTATACATTATAAAAATTAGTTCTTTAACATGCACCAGCTTCTACCAAAAAAAAAAGTGATTTAGTGATACTAAAACTAGTATAAAAAAATACAACAGTTATTACTGTATACTTGCTTTTCTTATTAAATATACGAGATGCAAAAATGATAAAACGTTCGATCGAGCAGGAAAACTGTAACTTGAACCAGCCCAATATAACTTTATTTTAATTAAAGCAATACATTTAATGCTTTTAAACTTTCTGTGAGTTGGCTAAATTTTTGGAAAAGTTGCATACTATATCATATTTGTTAACCACTAGATATAATTATATCACATTTTGGAATGTTTCACTCTAAGAGTAAAGGTTATATTAATTAAAACTAAAATGGTAGGATTATTTTACAACCAATATGTTGTCTACATAACAATATAGCTTTTCTAACAAAGACGGAATTGTTTTATTTTGAGCTCGTGAACTAATGTTTTTGCACCGGCAGAATTGAAATTCTACGAACTCTAAATTACTAATTAGTGTGCCTCTATTTTATGTGCTATGATTAACACGAATCTGATGAAAACTTACCTTAGGGACTTATTTACACGATGATTACTTACATAACATTTTTACAGTTTATTTTGTATAAAAATTAAAAAAGAAATAAATAATTTGGCACTAAACCGATAAAAATTTATTTATTTAACTGAGAGAATGCGAGGGCTTTGTTTTACCGATAAATACTTAGAATATAGAATCATGATCATTTGAAGGCAGACTTTGAACATACTAGGTGACATTGAAATTACCAACCAGCTCTTTATCTTTTTTATGTATAAATGTATTGTATTTATGTATGTCTAATTAAAAACATAATAGCGCCCACTTCGTTGGGCGTTATTATTTAAACTTTTGAATACATTTTTATATTATGTTTGCTAGTTCGATGATTAGCGGTTACAAACAAAATTACACATTTTACCTCTTTATACATGGTATAGATTAAAATGGGTAATTCGAAGTCAAATTTGTATAATACCTTCTGTCCAACCATGGGTAGTGTAAATATATTTTTTTAATCGGAACAGCCTGTATATTTTTTAAAATTATAAATTTCCACTCGACTGAACAGGGTGGGTAAATTTAATGCTTTTGAAAGAAAATTTATATTTTTCTGCATGTTTTACATAAAAACTGATTTTCATTTGTTAGGCTTAAAATTAAGTCCAAACTTACTAATGAAAACTAAAATTAGCTATCTTTCATCGTTACCACTCGCTACAGCGTTTTTTTAATCCGTTATAACTGTTTTATTATTTAGAGATTTTTTTTTATTTTGCAAGAGATAATTTTCTGCAACTTTTTATGCTGATTGCAGATACGTTTTTTTTTTCTAAGGTGTAAATTCATTTTTAATTAATTTATTTTTTACAAATTTTAAATAAAACACCTTGTATATTTTTTTAAGTTTTAAAATGGTCAAAAATTTACCTCTTCAAAAATTAGTCCAATTTGTAATCCTTTTCTGAGATATGGCATATTATGTCATTTAATATTGCTACTAATGCTACTGAGTAGAAATTAGGTCAGTAAAAAAGTATTTATATTTTACTTTAAACAATGTTAATTTAAGTTTTTTCTTGTTTTATTGACTGCAACAGCAAGAAACAATTTATAATAATTATTTTATTTTAAATATAAACTAATTTATTCTGTTAATGTTTTGCCTTAGGAACTTTTTAATTGGGTTTTGATAACAGTAATTTCTTATCTAACCAATAACAATTATTTTTACGTATACAGGTAAGCCAAGATAGACATAAAAGATAAATACAAGCCAAATTTAATTCTTTTATCAAAATGCTTGCGTTTGTTTTCCATAATCATTTTTAACTTATAAACATTAAAATGATAGTCTTTGAGAAGGAGTATATAAACAAACAACATTTTTATGATTGTAGTAAACTGCATATTATGCGGTTATCTGGATATAGGTATTTAAATATTTTTTAAAACCAGTAATTATAGGTACAAAAGTAATGCAGGTTTCATATTTAAAACAACTGGTAGATATGAAATCTTAAAATGCAGCGTGTCTACTTCATAGATAACCCACATTTAGATCCGCAGTGGCAAGAAGTATTTTTGGGATTTTTACGACTTCGCGCAATAAACAAATCGAGGGTGGACGAACATGCGCACTGGGAGAATACAACACCGGCACTCCGTGCCCTCCGTCCGCGTTCTGACCGTAACGCTTATTAGCTACCGTACTCCGAACAAGAAACCCAGAGAAGGCGTTGTAAATTCTTTCCGATAATGCGAATAGCCTGTTTGGCGCCAGGCGCGTTCACTCCTCGATTTGCTTGCGCACAAACCCGTTTTTTCGCCCATAAAATGTAACTTTTGTTGCGCAGGTAATAACATTGGCAATCCATCGAGATCAGTGGTCTACTTAAGTGCGCACCATAGGGAAAACTTTTTATTATTCATTTTCGGTTATTTGTTATAAAAGTTCTGCATAGTCAAAAACCCTAAGTGCAATTATCAGAGACTAGGCTGTGTTTATGTCGGAGAGGTTTTGAGCGGTTAGTAGTGCTACCCGACCAAAGCATCCTTATGTTACTGAACCACAAAGGTGATTTTGTTGAGCCACGCTGCTAACCTTGTTCCTCGTCGCTCCGACATAAACACACCCTTACTCTTTTGCAGTGGTATACGAGGTATGTCAAAAAAATATATTTTTTCCCAAGAGGAAAGTAAAGCAAACTAGCTAAAAATGGCATAGTCAGGTAAAATGGCACACTTCATAATTTTTGAATTTCCCGCTTTAGCAGTGACCTCTTAAACATGTTGGAGCGTTCAATATAATCACTGCAGTTAGTATTGCAATTACCGTAAAATCTTTTAAACAAACCAATTTGCATATTTGAAGGCTAATTTTAATCCTAAACATTTTTTTCTAGTAAAGTTTTTTGATATTACGAAAAATAAAAATACTTTTCTCATTAGTTAAATTCATATTTTTTGACATACTTCGTATACCACTGGAAAAAACTAATATCTGAAGAATGCATTTTAGGTTTTAGACCACGCAGAGCTTTTTATTAGGAATAACTTTTTTAACACGCTATATATGGAGTGTTTCATCTAAAATAACAAAGTTTATGCCACTTCCGGTTAATCCGCAAGTGGCAGAAGAATGGCATTAGATCCAAAATCGGCATTCGGTGACATAGTATCAAAAAATTTGAGGATAATACGTTTTTATACAAGGAAAAAAGGTTCGGTAGTAATTTCATTGTAACTAAGTATATTTTATAATAAGAAATAACTTAGCAAAGTTCGGTTTTATGGTAGTCAACAATGTAGAAAAATTATTTACATTTTGGCTACCAGCAACTTTCAAACGTTAGAGGTTCTAAATATTAAAATAATATAAATTATTGCATGTAATTGCGCGAACTGGAAAAATATTTGAGCAAGATTAAACAACCATACTGATTATTGCTTAAAATCTACTAAAATATTTCTTTAATCATTACACGAAACTTGTTCTTGGTTAACAACTTAGAAAAATTATGCAACTTTCAAAAATAACAATAACAATTTGATTTCTAATAATCTGACATCACAAGTTGTAGACTGTTGTAGTTCAGTATAGGCCTGAGAAAACTCAGAATTCTGTAAGGAATTTAAGATTCTTCCGCTTCCTCCCTAAAGAGGTAAGTGGACCAGTAGATAACGTTAAACAAAGCAAAGACCAAAGGAAATGTTATTCTGGAAATCACGTCAATACGCTTTGACCTTGTTGGAAGTTTAGACAACCAAGACCTGCAACAATTTGGTCTTGGTTGCATATGAACCTCACAATGCCGAGCCTTCTCTAATCTCATTGATCACCCGGTGGGCGTACCAAAGGTTTCTGAAGCAAAGGAGAAGGATTATTAACCTCAATGTGATTTTGAAGAGATCGATGTCTTACCATGGCAAATGTGGCATTACTATCGGTATCAATCATATCAGAAGTTGCATCTAAAGAAGCAGCATGTTCCATTTCGACCTGTCTGCGTTGTTTTTTCATATTTTCCCGATGCATGTCTGATCTTGAGGCGTAATTTACAAGAGCAAATTCTAGAAGTGCCCCGAAAACGAACGTAAGGCAAACTCCCGTCCAAACGTCAATTGCCTTTGTGTACGAAACTGGCGGCAATGAAGCGTTTATTCCTGAGGTTTGCGTTGCCATGGTTAGCAAAGTAGTAACACCTGCAAAAATGATAATAGGTATATAATTTATGCTTATAATAAACCTTAAGGTATATAAACAGTCGGGGAAAATAATGATAAGGACAAATTTGTAAATTTTTAATATAAGTTAGGACTTCTTAAAATGGTGTCCTTGTAGAACAGTTGCAATCAGTTGTTTGCCGGCGACGTACTAACCTATACACAATAGTGCTAATTTTTTTACACCATGTATAATAAAGGAATAAAAATAATATTCTTATGTAAACAAAACTTTTAGCTTAGAAAATACACAGGGTGTAAAAAATAATTAGCACTATTGTAAACGAGTAGTCGGCCTCCTGGCGAGACAATAAAAACAATTGTTTTACAAGAACACCTATTTTAAGGGGTCCTTACTAATACTTATCATATTTTAAAAAAATATATTTTATTATACTACGACGTTTTTTAGGTCCACATATCTCTGTAAGAAAGGGCTTTAGAGAAAATTACAGAAAGTTATATTATTGTCCTGGGTTTTACATACAGTGTGTCCACGTAAGGGGGCGTCATAAGGGAAACTTTTTTATTATTGATTTTACGAAAACAAGGTATATTTTTTAAAAAGTTGTGCATGGTCCAAAACTTAAAAAGCAACCATTATATATAAAATTATACTATTCATCTACAAGGTTTGGCTAAAAATGTAGTTTTTGTTAGTTAGTTAAACTACTTGTATGTTTGCTAATATTGAAAATGGTTATAAAGAAAAGAAGTTTAAAATTTAAAAAATTTAGAATTTTAAAATATTTTTAAAACAAGTTTTTATTTAAATGCACTTAAAGGAATAACATAAACTTTTTTTTTTACTTTTACTATAAAAATATACCGTCATTACACATTTTATATGGGGCTTGCTACAAAATTTAAGTACTCCTGTTTACTTAGTTTAAAAATTTAAACCCTTTAGTTTAATACCCATATTGTAAAAATGCATTTAAAATAACCAGTCCGCCATCTTAAGTGTCCCACCATGTTGGATTACGTAACGTTCACCTCACTTTAGTTTTCAAGTTTCTCTTAACGAATCCTTTCATTTGATACTCATATTACCTAAATTCGATTAAAAAGTCCGCCGTCTTGGCTATTCCGCCATATTGGATTTAGAATGGTGTCACTTTATTTTTTTTAAGTTAATTTTGAGAAGCCCTTTTATTTAATACCCATTTTGTGGAAGTTATTAAAAATTAACCTGTATAAGTAATATTTTATGATAGTTTTAGTGCACCAGAAAACTAAATTGCGTACATTTAGATTCTACGGAACAGATTCTAAAGAACAATACATATATTATTTACTTTTATTGGTATGTTATTACTGTGTATAGTATTATTTTAGGTATGTAATAAAAACTGATGAATGTGTTACCCTAGTAGTACCCACAACACTAATGATATAAATCATGTTTTTTATATAGCTACTACAACTTTTAGAAATAATTTGCTTATGGGTCCGTGTTTTAAAATGTTTATATTTTTATCATTTTTTTGTATTATTCATTTATTTTGAAGAATGGCTAATTACTTTCTTTATTGTAATATACAATGAGCAGAGCACTTTAAACCGTTTCAACGATAAAACCAGAAAAATTCACCAAAGGTATAAATAATTACATATACACATAATTTAAACAATAAACCCACAAGATTTATTGATTTTTTAAAAGACTGGTTGTCAACCGGACGTTTTTTAAACTTTTTAAACTTTAAACCATATACGAACAACCGCCGCCAAATTTTAAAAAAACCTTATTAAAAAAAAAAAAAATTAACAAAATTACAGTACTTACTTAAACTCACGGAATCAAGTGGCGAACAAGCCAAGTGGCGGCGATCATCTTAGAGTGAAGCGGCAATCATCAAAGCCTTCGATGTTTGCCGCCTCATTTATTCTACACTAGAGGATTCTAGATCATTCCTTTATTTGGCCTATATAAGAGGGTGATTGGCCCGAACTTTAGTTCAGTTTTATTTGAGCTACCAAGATGATAACTTCAACAAGCAAAATAAATGTAACAATTCCAAATTTAACTATTTAATTATAATGTTGCATCTATTTTAACCATTAAATTTGGTTATTTTACAAAACTGATATTATAATAATATTATATTATTTCATGTCTGATGGTCCCAGGGTCAGTAATGACATTGAATTTATAATAAGAACACTTTTAAAACCTTTTTAGGGGGTCTACCACAAATATTCATACCGCCATATATGAAAGCGGCGCTTTAACCCAGCCTGTCAATGTCAAATGTTTTGGGCGTGGAACTGGGCATACGTGTCACTTTTTTTTGTCGGACAAGTTAACCACAATGTTTTACATACAATTTTTAAACATTGTGCCAAAAATCGTAAGTGTTACAGTCACGAAACCATAGGATCCATAGACATGTTTTGGGTATTGGATTCGGCGGGTTAATTATTAACACTACACAACTATTTTAAAATGTGCTACTTTTAACGCGGCCCGCGATCGTATTTTCACACTAAAATTTGGCCCCCAACATGTCAAAGGTTGCGCATACGTGCTCTAAACCGTCCCGTCCGATAAAACATAATTTATTTTTGGTTTTCCTATGCTTACAGTAAAATTTAGATCAAATGCTATCGAAGACATAAAACTTTAATAAAAAATATTAGTAACCTACCTCAGTCATTTAAGTGACTGGTTTTCCAAGGAAATTTTTTAAACCTTGAACTGTCTGATAGAATCTATTTTAATTTTAGCATTTTTATGCAGAGTAAAATTTAGATCAAAATACGATCTTAAACACTACAATTTAATAAAAAATATTAATTACTTACATATGTTTGCTGGCAGACCGACGGACACACATTAAAGCCAACTACTCTTTTTTACGAAACTTGGTCTACTAAGGCCGCAGTTATAATAGAAAAAAATAAAGACAAATGATCGTCATTCTACCCTACAAAGGCCAAAGAATCTAAAATTGGCCATTTTTATGTTTTTCTCTTAATTAAAATTAATTAAAAAATTACAAATAAGACACTTTAATTTATATAGGTTTTCCGTTTTTACCAGAAAAAGTGATTTTGCGCTCGGAAAAATAAAAGTTGATTGATCCATAGAACATTGTAAAAATAAAAAAAAATAGAAACATTTTCTTAAACAAAATCTAATTTTAAATTAACAATCCTTGTTAAACCCTTCTACAATGACCAAGATTAAAAACTTTAACATGTTTTTTATTTTAGGGTAATACAAGGTTGGATCATGTGTCCATGTAAATAAGGTAAAGCAAATGCTATTACAATAGAATATGTTTTATTTTTTCAAGCAAATTTGTATATCTCATACTTTACATGTACCACGTTTATATCGAATAGTTCAAGCTGGCTTGAAAACAAAGCGGCTTTGAAGCGATTTCCAAGTCTATGTGTTTATTTTGGTGGCTTCAAAGTCGATTGAAAATCGAGGTCAAGCTCATTTCAGGCCATCGTCGTGCGCATGCGGCAGTTTTGCACCCAACTTCACAGTAGAAATTAAATGAAAAACAAACCTCACTTTTTAATTTGTCCCGTTTTGTGTGCTGTTGTTGGTGTGAGCATGTTTTAAAGTTTTTTTACCTGTTTTTCCACTCATATTTTGTATAAAAATTTGAAAATCATATATGAAATTGATACTGATGACGTTTGAGGAAGCATTCATCTGAAGTTAGGCAGTTATTAAGCCCGCTTGAATCGTTTATATCGTGTTTCTAATCCGCTTCAGTAAAGTCAACCCTACTTATTTTCAGGCTTGACTTGAACGATTCAAGTCCCTTTCAAGCGCGTTTATATCGCTTTTTCAAGCCACTTTAACTCAAGCTAGCTTCAACTATTCGATATAAACGTAGTGATGGCCCAGTGACTTGACTCGTCTTGTAAATAAAATAAAAGTTATGTTTGACAAGGAGTAAAGTGTAATGTAGTGTTATGTAGTTTTGATATCAAACGCGTTTGAGTTATGTTACAAATGTCAAAAATTTAAAAGGGATTTTATGCTTTTATTTATAAACAAATAAATTAAACTTCTACATATTTGGGTTTCTTGTTTTCTATATTTGTTCGTACCAGTGGTCCAAAGACTTCTCCTACATGAATTACTGGTTTTAAAAAATGTGCCTAACTTCAAAAATAGTGTAGTTAAAACTAGTGTTAACGAGGACTGAAATCCAAACAAAGCTATAATAAGGGTATAGAAAGTATGTAATATCAAAGACTGATCCAGCTAGTTATTTTAATGTTTAGATTAGAATACAGTAGAGGTGTGTTGCTAAATAGTAATCTGCTTCTTTTAGCTGCTATCTGGTGTATAAAATTTCCCTAGTTAGGATGTAGTTATTTCTATATTTATTTTAAATTTTATTAAAGATCGCAACTTACAAGAACTGAGTTCAAATGTATTAATAGCAATGCGAATAATATTAACTATATCTGTGACGGCTGCTAGTGGAATGGGAAGTTTTTCTAAGCTGTATCTCAATCTAGAAATGAAATTGCTAAATATATCCCCTTTGACAGCCAAATAAAAGAGTTCGGGTATAAAAAGGCTGGAAAAGTTAATTTTTCTCAATAAATGTATATTTCTGATTATAAATTGTTATTTTATTTTATCTTTTGCCCTTTTCCGCATAGGTTTAAATTATGCTTAAAGAGCGCCGCAAAAATCTCGCCCAGGGTGCCGATAGTGCTAAAACCGGCACTGCCTATACCGGAGATCCAGGCCGATTTTGCAATTTGGCCAGCAGACTAAAAAGAGAAGTAGGTGAGTAAACATGATGCATACTTTGACAATATACGAGTAGAAGACATACCTACAATGTAAACTTTAAAATTAATTAACGCAAATACATAGCTAAGTTTAACAAACTAATCATAAAGTTAAAATGTGGTCGCTCATAAAGTTACTAATTGCAATGCATTACGATAAAATATAGTCACGTCTAAAATAGTTTCATGTTTCTTGTTGTTTAATCAATATGGTAAAAGGTAAGCCCTTTAAGTTACCTTTTATTAAATAATTATTGAAGTATAGATCAATGAAGGAATATTCAAGTTTTTGTTTATATTTTGAGACCCATGTTAATCGATAACTAATAGATGATAGAAAAAAATATCTTTTATAAAAGTTTCAGAGTTTTTTAATTTTTCAACTTTTGAGCGTAACAAAACAAACAAATGACATTAAAAACTTTAAAAAATTAATAGGTTTTAATAACTAATAGTAAAATGCAAATAATATAATACAGCGTGTCTACTTAAGTTCGCACCATATGGGAAACTTTTTATTATTGATTTTACGAAAAAAGTTATTCTTTATAAAAAGTTCTGCATGGTCTAAAACCCATAATGCAATCATCAGATATTAATTATTTGTAGTGGTATACGGGGTATGTCGAAAAATGTGAATTTTGCTCAAGGGGAAAGTACTTTTTGTTAACAATATCGATCTTTTTATAAGAAAAAGTTATTTAGAATTAAAAATTACTTACAGATATGACATTTTTAGTATTTACTAAAAAAAATTAACTTCGGTTCTAATCATTGGGAATTTGTTTTTATTATTGATTTTACGAAAAAGTTATTTTTATGAAAAGTTCTGCATAGCCTAAAACTTAAAATTCAATCATCAGATATTAATTTTTTGCAGTGGTTTACGAGGTACGTCAAAAAATGTGATTTTGCTTAAGAGAAAAGTACCTTTATTTTTACTAATATCGATTTTTTTTTATAAAAAAAAGATATTTAGAATAAAAAAATAACACCCACAGTACGTTAGTATTTAGGCTTTCAGCCTTCGTGGATTGTCCAAAGATAAAAAAACTTGCAAAAATAAAAAATTAATTATTTACATTTTTAACAATACTAACATTTTTTGACATACCTCGTATACCACTGCAAAAAATTAATATCGGATGATTGAATTATAGGTTTTAGGCCATGCACAACTTTTTATAAGGAATAACTTTTTTCCGTAAAATCAATACTAGAAAAATCCCCATGGTGAAAATTGAACTTTTATTTTTTAGTAAATAGTCAAGTTTACATATTTGTAAGTAACTTTTAATTCTAAACAACTTTTCGTATAAAAATCGATATTGTTAAAAATAAAGGTACTTTTCCCTTGAGCCAAATTCACATTTTTTGACATACCTCGTATACCACTGCAAAAAATTAATATCTGATGATTGAATTTTAGGTTTTAAACCATGCAGAACTTTTTATAAATAGTAGGTTTTTTTCGTAAAATCAATAATAAAAAGTTTTCCATATGGTTCGAACTTAAGTAGACACGCTGTATATTAATTTAAAATAAAATCTAAAAATATAACAATTTTTAAAAGTTGCTTCTATCATTTTATCTGAACTGAAAAATGTCTTTTCTTAACTTGCAACTGATCGCGCTACTAATACAATCAGACAAGTTTTTATTAAGGTGTTATATACAGAATATTAATATATCCATTTTCTTTTATTTTATTTTCTTAATGCACATATACAGTGAGTATATCAAAAGTCCTCCTTTCCTTTATTTTTTAAATAAAACAAATTATCAAGATCGGGTAAAATTTAGATAAAAGGGTGTCACTGTACGATTTTTTGATATTAATAAAGCACTAAATTTCAAATTGACAAAGTAATGTCACGCTAACTGATATTTTTATTGTTGTTCATAAATATGAGGCGATAATAATGTAACAATTTTTAAAAATATATTAGCATCTAACTAGCAAACGGGTTAACCGAAAAATCTAAAGTTTTTACCATGTACGTAGATTTGCATGCTCTTCAATAAACTTCCATAGAATTTTTCTCTAAAATAATTAAGTTGAGCCAATAATTGACCCCATTACAAATTACATGGGATTTCCTATGTCCCGCTCGGCGATGCATCCATATTTATATATAACCAATATATAAACACTGTATACCGCTCTCAAATCATAAAATGACCCCAGCAAGAGTAACTCTTAACGCGTGGTCGAGTTTGCGCAATATCAAAAATTCTTGGCTGACGTAATGCTTGTCGGCCATATTTCAGCAGAACCGGCGTTAGCGTTATTTCTGTCCTGTGTGTTCGGTGTTCTCTTTGAATTATTTTAGTGCCATAACGCGTTTTGATAACTTTTTCTTGTTTTGTGGAGTGTGTGATAAATTTAACCTTCGATTTAACCTTATTGACAATTTAGTTTTTGTAAAAATACTAAAAATGTCTGTAAACAATAGGGGTTGTATGGTGCTGTTTTGCAAAAGCCGTGGTGTAATACCAGGCATTTCGTATTTCACGTAAGTAAAATATGTTTTATCTATTTATAAATATATTTTATTAAATATTTATTGAGTTACCACTAGTAAAACATTTGTGTGTAACCCACATACATGTATATAGTTTAACCCAAAAGTAGTTAAAAGTTTCGACTTGTTAAAAAGAATAATAATATCAAAAACATACTTTATTGTTATATTTGTTTGTAAAGTTTAAGGGCCTTTAGAATAAAATTGAATAGAGAAAGCTTTATTAAGTAAAAAATACAAAATTCTTATTGGTAATGCGGTTGGGTGCACCTGAATTTTAAAAATAAACCATTAAAAACAGCAACATAAATTTAGCTGAAAAACAATGATATAAGTATTTATAATATGTTATCACAGATGATGAATATAGGCTACTAAATGCTACAAAAAAAATTATCCTGTAAACATGCAAAGTAAGAAAAACCTTAATAGGAGCATGTTTTGTGTAGACATTAGGTACCTAAATCATAAACTTTTGGTTTAATATTCTCTTTATGTGGTATACCTACTTTGGCCACTATAAATTGATAACGAATACCTAGTAAGTATTTTCAGTTACTGTAGTTTTAAACCAATAAAATAAAGTTTTTATTGTAACTAAGGTTACTGACTGTTTGAACCATGAAATACATTTTGTTTTCAGGTGTTTTACTTAATTTATAGTTAACAGACTAATATTTTAAAGAGGGTCCTTACATAGTCTGCCTAATGTTTATTATTTATCTTTTAGTTTTAACACCTGCAATACGTGATACAGCTTTCTGTCATATAGAGATCTTTTTTTCTAAATCCTTAAATTGTGTTTCAAAAAATGGCCCTTTTTTGTCGGCTTTATGGGATATGTGTTACGAAAAGAAAAGAAACAAAATGTTAGTGTGGTTTATGACAGGTTTTGTTTGCAAATACTTTTGAAAATAAAGAAATTCTCAAAATATTTACAAAAAATTGAAATAGTGAATGTCGAACTAAACAAAATTATATTAACTAACACACTACTTAAAAACCGGTTTTCTCCAAATACTATCAATTTTTAAGATTTTTAAACTTAACATTTTATCAACGATCCATTCACAACAAGTTGTGAATTGATCATTGATTTTATATAAAAAGAACATAATTTCAACAATATTTAGTCCTTATTTTTAATTAAAGACAACTCAAAAAGCCTGAAACTCCAATAACAGGCACTTTTACATTGATTGACTTCCTTATATTGTTTTTCTCTGCAGAAAAAAACAATACAATCCCATAGAACCGATAGAAACCATCAAAATCCGCGTTTAAAGCACAATGAAAACTGCGGTCTCTATATATTGTGCTTCTGACGCAGATTTTGAAGATTTCCATCGGTTCTATGGGATTGTCTTAGTTTTTTCGGAAGAGTTCACAACGAGTTTATTTTGTTACCAAGAAAAATATATTGGTCATTTAAATCTCTACTTAATTTATTTAATACAGCATAATTTTAAAGCCGGTCCTGTTTAGTAAATATTTACAAATTAAGTTTTGCGAACTGCGCAAGCGCTACCACGCGTTAGCAAGGCTCCATAGTGGAGTCAAAACAGCGACACGGCATTGGTAATATATTGGTTATATATATGTGGATGCATCATCCGGTATAGCGTTTAATAAAAAGAAACTTATTATATTGCTTGGCTTTTAAATGTTAATTGTTTTTTTTTGTTCGTATATTATAACTAAAACAATATTGAGGTTTGATGATAGAGGTGTTTTTCTCCTCTGTAGTAATTCAAAACTTAAATATTTTGAAAACGGCTAAACGAAATAACAGTCAATATATTTTTTAAGTTATAAATATATATGGCGTTTAATAAAAAAACAAAACTATTGATTTTGATTAGCTTTTAAATGGTAATTGTTTTTTTTGTATATTATAACTAAAACAATATTGAGCTTTTATGATAAAAGTTTTTTCTCCTCTTTAGTTATTGTTAAAAGTGGGTGTAAAAATACAAACAAAAACCCTGCACATTTGCTTTTTATGACAATCCTGACATACAAATTTGAACTAAATTACAATAAATAGTACTTTTAACGTCTCTGTTCGTTCATTTTTTTTTATTAGCTAGAAAAAGGTAAAACAAATAATAAAATAAAAAGATCCGTTTACTAATACAAAATGATGTTAATTTTATTTTAATTAACTTTGAAGTGCAATTTTTAAAACCCATCTCATTATATTTGCCGATCCTATCCAAATAGGAATATTAAATATTTTATGCAACTAAGCGCTCAGGTCTCGATGCGCCCAAGTATTTTACATGTTCTTTAAAGGAATGACCATGAATGGCATTTAAGTAGCATGTAAAGCCGCGTCCAGACTTGCAACAATTCGCCGTACCGCTTCACGCCGCATACCCTGCCACATAGCGCGGACGTGTACGGAATTTACGTCGTTTTAAGAGCTTGGCGAATGATTTGCCGGTTATTTAGAGCTTATCGGGAACGCAAACAGGTTGGTTAGTTTGGACGGATGTTTGGCGAATTGTTGCAAGTCTGGACGCGGCTTTAGATATTTGACCGGACCGTAAGCAAAACGAGACCTGAACACTAGGCTTTGCATTGACCTTAAAACCTTTAGTCCAAGCGGTACCGAAAAAATCTGATAAAAATTGCAGAAAGCAAGATATTCGTCATGCGTGTATTTTAATAGAAGTAATTTGACCCGCTGAACTGTGATCCTCGACCTGTTAAACCAAAATAGCGGCCAATAAAAAAGTATCTAAAATACAGTTCTTCGGAAATTATGGCACTTTAAAACTGCTTTTGAGGCTTACATAGACAATTTAAAAACAATACCGTCATAATGGTATTTGTGATTACATTTTAATCGGAAGTGCTTACAACTATCAGTGGCGTACCTAGTATGTACCTTATTTCATATAAGGACCCCCATTTGGGGGCGCCCCCTCTAACTGAAGGCTCAGAGTGAACCATTCCTTCCGCCTCCCCCTCCTCGATTCGCTAGTAAAACTATGGCAGCCATTTTAAATTCCTAACTTGTATATCATATTTTCTTAAATTATGCAACACGTTATGTGGGGTATCGTTCCGATGTTATTTGAAGTTATTAACTTTAATGGTGAAGACAAAAATATGAGGTAATAAATACCAATTTAAAAAATATTACCTAAAGAATTAGAAAAAGTCAAAAAATAATAATAATAATTTCTACACTACCCTCCGTATGGTGCTGTAACATTAAACAAAATAATAAAAAAGCGCATAAATGGTAAAATTTATGCGCTTATATATACCTGATGCTTTAAAAGGTAGGTTCCCCTTTAAACATTTCTATTTTTAAAACAAAAGACAATCGGTTAACCGAAAAAAAAATTGACATAACATTGACGTGACTCCTTGGGTAGTGTAAAGACATACTTAATACTTTTTTATTACATTTAAACATTTGTCTGCAACTCTCCCGCTAGGGTTAAGCTTCATTATTTAGGATATTTATAAAACAGCTGTTTAGAAGTCACATCTTTCCTGCGATGTTGCCAAACATCATTTTATACTTTTAAAATTTTGAAATTATAGTAGTAAAAGTAAAATAACGTCGTTTTTGTTCTAAAATAAATTAGTTGTTTACATTAAAAAAGTTTAACAAACAATCTTTGGTCAGTAGCCCATTCAACCAATATAGGTTTATTATTTGGATTTTAAAGAATAGCAACAGAAAATCAGTCAAATCAACAAGAACTATACCTTTAGAATAAATGACCTTCATTTGTTTATCAATACAAACAAAAACCTTTGTTTGTTGACGTTACTTATACACTATAATTATTAAACACTTTGCAGAATAAAATTTATTTTATAAAATTACATAGATAAAAATTGCATAGATTTACCACAAAACGTTTTAAGAAGTTGTCGAACAACCTATAGAAAACTGTGTTCTTTCACTTTTTTATCACATTATTGCACATTATAATACTTCCAAAATAATGTAATAGTAATATTTTGTTAAAAAATAGCTGTCGTTACCGAATCGTTGAGACTGAGGTAAGTTAAAATGTATTGGTCTTTTACAACGTGGCAACATTGGGAATGACAGCGCCAGCTGATTAAGGCACAGATAACATTTTAGATTACAAAGTAGAAATAAAATCAATAATAGTAAGTGGAGCTAAGCGCTGTGAGTAAAGATTCCTAAAGCCTGAAGTTTTTACGTTTTGGTGTTGAACACATGGTGTCTTCGTATGGTCGAGGAGGTGCGCACGCCTTGCGGAAAAACGTCAGTAGTGAAAGTGACGGTTATGCGCGATACCAGTAGCAGCCGCTGGCTTGACAGTCACAATTTATGCATGTTCAGAAGTTCATCGCTGTTGTTGATTTTTACAAGTGTTTTTTATTCATATGCTTGGAAAGTCTGGGAGTTTCGAGCTCGATTATCCAGATTTTCCAAGGACAAAGCCGGGAAAGCTTATAAGCAATAGCTTATATGACCGGTAGAACTGGCGAATTGACTTAGTATCAGAGCCATAAAACAAAGAGATAGATAGATAATAGTGAGTGTTTAGTGCCAATTTTATTTTAAATGTTCAATAATGTGTGTTGTTGTTACGTATGGATGGTGGAGAGGAGGATAACTATCTGAATGTTTTAAAAAGTGTCCGTCGAAAGGAGCAACTGTAGCCAGAGGAGATTCTTTAACCAATGAGCATGAATTATTAGAGTGAGATACAAAATGAAAAAAGAAAGAAATACCAAAATCCCTCCACTGGCTACTGTGGCGCCATCCCAACTTGCTACATTCCGATGGCCACTTTTTCAACTTGTCCGCCATAAAAGATGGTTATCCTCCCCTCCACCATCCATATTGTTACCGAAAGAATACACCTGCAAATAACAGAAGGCCGTAATTGTTTGACTGCAATCCTTTGTTGCCAAGTTTCCTACAGTAAGTCTGCTGTCAAAAATTTTAAAATCAGCTGTTACAATTTGTTATATTTTTGGAGCTTGTGTTGTACCTTGTTGTGTATTTTATTTTTGTTTTTGGTTTATGTGTTAAAGAAACTAAGATGGGTGTGTTTTGTTTTAAATGTGAAAAAGTGTTTTCCAATCAAAGTAATTTTAATCGGCACCAAAGGGAGATCCATGAAACTGCATCTTCGGCCATTGTTGAAAAAGCCATGAAAGTCAATATTTAAGTTCAATTTAGAAATATCCTGAATTAACATACTTGCCTTATCAAGACCGACTAAAGTTATCTTAAATTTAAGCAACAATTAAGATATAACACCGATGTTACAAAACTGGCGGTAAAATTTGAAAAGATATTTTGAAATGACGCATGTCATTTAAAAAAAGATATGGCAACGCTGGATCGCAGTCAAACAATTACGGCCTTCTCAAATAACGTACTTGTAAAGTATTTTTTAGGTAATGTCCGGTATTGTTGTGTTTGACGTTTGCAACTCATTTTCTGTTCGGAATTGTAATTTAGCTTTTACGAATAACTTGTAATAGGTGTATGTATTTTTACCGATAAATAATGTAATTTTTATTGCAAAAATAAAAATGTGTTATTATATTAAGAAAATCAAAACAAAGGATTTAAAGAGATCGCTGACAGTTTCGGGTATGTAATTTGACTAGCTTTGACTTTTTAGGATCAAATATTTTAGTAATTAATAGTGGTCCGCCATTTTTAACTATTTTTGTTTAATTTGATTCCACACCCGAGTCTTGAAATTTCAATATATTAAAGTATTTCCTTAACGCTGTGTATTTATTATTTAAGGTGAATACCTACATAGCAAATTATTTTTTTCTTATTTTCAAAATATAAAAGTTACAGGAAAAACAACCCTGTATACACCTAATATACCTTTTGGAGCAGCTTTAATAATGTCGTGTCAACTCTAATCTTACGGTTAAAACATATTTTTAAAGTCCTAGCTATAAAAATGTTTGAATTACTACTTTTTACGATAGTTGCTTTTTTAAAACATTTTTTTAATAATATATTTTGTCACACTCTTATTTTTGTATCCAGATACTAGTGGCATTCTTTCGAGACATGATCATTGAATAAACTGATATAAGGTAAAGTACCCAATATCTGACTGGTTAAGCTGCTTAGCAAAGCATATTTATTTTTATTTTTGATTTATAAGTTCCGTTTACTAGAAAACCAAAATTTTGTTTGATAATATTGTTTGATATTGTTTTTAGTTTAGAAAAAACTTAATAATTATTAAAAAAATAATAATGGGTCACTTTAAAAATATTTAAGTCAACATTTACCGGGACACCAATTACTGAGCAGTGAAAATTTGTCGAAAACCAATTAGTGACCGATGTTTAAACCAATTATTGATCTTGGGGAGTTGGTTAAACAATGTTTAAGTATTTAATTATAATATATTTAAATATCTATATATTATATAAAAATTTTAATCAAAAAAATGTATTAAATAAAGCAGCCTTAAAAATTACAAAAATAGTACTGCTTACAAAAACCAATTACTGACCTCTCTGTCATTATTTGGTTAACATGGGAGTTTTGGAACCAAATATTGACCAGTGTTTTATTTTTATAAAAACAGCAATATCATTGCAAAAACCAATTATTGTATTAAAATAAAGCCTTTTTTATTTTAATAAGCAAAAATATTTCTCAAAAAATTACATACCTCCATGTTATAAGCCTTTGGCCACACTAATAAGTCTTAACTCACCTAGCGGTTGGGAAGGACTAAAGCGACTGGGGTGTGTACCCTATCTACTTTTTTAAATTTTACGGCAATATTTAAATGAGAATTTAAAAAAGCAATGGTTTATACATAAAGTAGAACTATCAAATATTATATCCATCAAAATTAAGTATACAAAACTGTTCTTGTTTTCTTATTTTATTAGTTTAAAGTTTAAGTTGATCAGTAATTGGTGCCCGGTCAGTAATTGGTCCTTTACCTTAGGTGAAACTAATGCCATTTTTTGAAACTTATGTGGCTAACATCATTCTGAGGGTTTATTAATATTTCAAATGACATCTCTCACGTGATCAAATTATTGCAAGTGATAAAACTGATAAAAATAAAGTAATAATTTTTCCAAAGAATACTACTACTATTTAAAAGATTAAGAAATGGACGTAGTGCATTGAATCTTACTAAAAAAACCCACTACATATAAAACTCGGATGGATTGAAAACTTAAAAATGGGACTGTGCCTAAAGTCGACCAAAAAAATTAAACAGGTTTAAATTTCATTTTAACTAGATGGTAAGATAAATGTCATAACAACACTACATTTTTGGTAAAAAGTACAAAACGTTGGCTATATCCAGTTGTGTACCAATGTTCCCTAATTAAATAATTTAAAATAAAAATAACGATAAAGATCTTAATTTGCCGGCTAATTTATATTTTGGTATCCCTAATAATTCAAATTTTAATAATAAAGGTATAATGTTTTAAATAAGAATCTAAATATACGTAATAATGTAAACAATAGGACAATTTCTAGATTTTTTTACTTCAAAAATTAATCACGGACAAAAAATTTATTTTAGTCATAGTAAAACTTGTTGTAGTTTGTTTATAAATAGGTACGAATTATGATTTAATAAATATTTATGAACTTACTGCGCAGTAAATCGAATTGTAAAAGCTTATTTTCGAGAAATTACAAAACTTCGATATTGCTTTTTAAAGTTTTACGCAACATAATATGTATGTATGTAAATTATTTCATTTTTGTAATCTAAAAACAGTGGTGGATTTACCAGCTGGGTAAATTTTTAGGAGGCGATAGATTTAGTTCATTGAATTTATTGATTAATTATAAACTACAATTTTTTACAAATATAAAAAATTTTAAGCCTAACGAAAATGCTTTTTAATTTAGTTAATGACACCTAGATGCTTATTGCACCTGTATTTGTCAGACTAGCTATCCTAAATATAATTAATTCTACTGTTGTATGAACAATATTCAAAATAATCCTAAATTAAAACAATTAACTAAATAAATTTAAAAAAATTTCTGATCCTAGCAAGTTTTGTGTTGCATTTTTACTTAATTTACAGCATAGTTTTTATAAAGGTATTATAATTATCAAAAATATATTCTCTACAATGTTTGCTAAAAGTCTTATGATTTGAAATGTCTCTTATTTTAAGTGGCAGCAGATTATAGAATTTCGGCGCTAAATAGTTTATAAATTTTAAAGTAACTGTTTTTTACAATCGGGAATTACAATATGTTTATTTACATTGTTTCTTGTTTGGTGCCTATGGTTAACAAATTTTTGTAATATCTCTTTTTATGTACATACATGGATGCAGCATGCATATACAATGAGTATACATTAAAAATTTCCTATTATATAATAAACTAGTTGAATAGAGTCTATTTTTATTAAATATTATTTTCAGTATGTAGTTTTGTACAATCAACACTGGCCGCAAATTGCTTTTATACATGCCTCCCCACAAAATTAGGCCATATCGTATTAAAGATTCTATTAAGGATTTGTACACTAATGTTAGTATTTTTGGACCAAGAAATTCCCTTAATAAGTAGAACTTATAGATCAGGTTTCTTATTTTTTTGTTAGGTATGTTATATGTCCGTTCCATTTTAAATGCTGATCAATGATTAAGCCAAGATATTTAGTTTTTGTGACAGCTTTAATTTCTTGTTGATGTTCATCTATTATTAAAGTTTCAAAATTAGGTCTATTAGTTTTGTTTATTGAAAAGCTATATAGTTTGTTTTTGCTAAATTCAGTGATAACTTAAAGGATTCCAACCATCGTTTTACTATCCTAAAACCCCGCTATTGCTTTCTCTTTACATTCAGTCCAAGTTTTTCCCTCGAACAAAGGGCGGTATCGTCGGCATAAGATATGATCATAAACTGAGTATGCCGATTAACAAAAAAAAAAAAAGAAACACGACATACTTTATTACTATTAGGGTAGTGAGTTATTATGTTTTTTGCTTCTCAAATTTTTTAATCTTGATATGATTGTGGATCAAGGTGTTAATGATTAACTCACGTGTAATGGATATATAACTTTTAGCACATTGTTTTAATCTTTTATATTTATAATTTTTAATGTTCTTAATGACATTAAAAATTCTAGAAACTGAGCTAGTTCTCTAGAATAATAAATTAGAGCTTTATTTTATTAAATAACACATTTTTTACAAAAGAGACAGTAACTTTGCACATTATTACTTTTCCACGACCGTTAAAAAATTCTGTTTTCTTAATCGTTAACATGAAGTTAAAGTACTCCATTCTAGTACACTGCATAAAGCGTTAAAGAAAGTCACTTTTTTAACACTTCGAAGCTTTTTTCACACCTTAAATTAGTGTTTTGTTTCAGTAACTACACTAACTACAATAAACTTAAATATCGATTTATGTAATGTAACAGTAAACGCGATTAATTAATTTAATTTGACAGTTTGGAAATAAATTCTAATAGAAGTTATTATTAAAAATTAATAGTAATAATAAATTTGGATGACTAAAAAATTAAAAGGAATTTATACTCTTTTAGTATTATTTGCTACAACATGTAAAGTACATACAATTTTCTAAAATTAAATAATAAGCCCATAGTTATACAGAGGATAATTGTTTAGATAAATAAAACATGTATAAAATGGTATTTTGGGAAATTTTCTATACGGTCGTGAAAAAATATAGTATGCATAACACATGCACAAAGTGTCTTTTTTTACTCATGGGATTGCCGCACTCTCGTCTAACAGCTCGTGCTGTCAAACTTCCCATTCGTAAAAAAGTATTGCCTTATGCAACTTGTTACATAAAACTTTTTTACTAATTATACATTTTTAGTAAATGTATCCGCCGTTTTTATGATTTTTGTTCGACAAAAAAAATCCTAAATTTAAAAGTAGGCTATTTAAAACGGAAAAGAAATGTTCTTCTTGGGAAGCTTTTTATTCTGCTACGTTCCAAAAATTGGGCATCAGGCCGGCAATTCTCCAATCTTGAATACTAGTGTGTCGCGTTCGACATTCATCTAATCTCGCATAAAAAACAACTGATCATAGATCTCCAAAATCATTCCATCTCAGTGTCTTATTTTATGGGATTTTAGTTTTTTTTGCAATCCAAAAGCCTTAACACTTAGACCGGGTTATTATCATTATATTGGAAATATACAAGAGGTAAAAACATAAGGCAATGGTTTTTACAACATATTCTAATAGTTTTTTGTTTTCATGGCAACTACGATTATTTGCCTCGTACGCCATTTAGTATTAAAAAGATCATTTGATTCCTATATAATATATGTTGTTTCTTAAAAAGAAAATGAAGTAAATTGTCGCAGTGTTTCTAGTGGAAATTCAAAAAATTCAAAATTATTTATTGATGTCAACATACACATACAACAATGCATATCTACACAATTCAGCAAAGTAGTATAGGAGGTAGCAACGTTTTTGGAACAAGAATTTTAGGTCAGCTGATTTTGGATATGTTGTTCTCCCTTTCTTTTGGGATAGACCCTGGGCTGCCTGGCTGGCGGAAGTGGTTGCGTTTATTTTTCTCTTTGAATTGGAGATATGCTCTATATTGTTTAGGCGGATTAATTTATTGGATGGTCTTCTTGTTGAGTACACGCCTGGAAAGAATGGGACCGCTTCGGTCCTGGTCCGGGGTATACGGGCTGACCCTGTTCAGCCCTATTGACCCTATGAACTGGCCGATCGCCTGAAACAAAATAAAAGAAAAACCCCCAAAAAACCCAAAAAATTCTAATTAAAAAACGACGTTTCGGTGGCAAGTCTGCCACCGTTGTCAAGATTAAAAAATTAAGTTAAAAAATAAAAATAAAATATTAACTAATATCTAAATTAGAAATGATTAAAATTTAGATTATTTTTATATCTCAAACTGAAAATAGTTTGACATATGTGTCATGAGTGACAAGTAACTGGTGTATTTATTATTTGTAGGACAAAAAAGGTAATAAGTTAGTTGATTTTTAGTTTTCCTGAAGATACTTCAGTATCGAGCAAAGGCAACCAAGTGTTATTTAAATTAACTGAAATTGATGCTACACAATTATCTTTATTTAATAATATATACGCACTTTCTTTGATTTTGCGTTTTTTAGAACAAGTTTCCTTTGCTAAAATACTCGAAGCATCCCAGTTTATTCTATGATTGTTATCAAATGCGTGTTGGCAGATTTTTGATTTATGAAATTCTGTGTTTTTAATGTATGATCTGTGTTCTTTTATGCGTTTAGCTAATGGTCTACAAGTTTCACCTATATAAAACTTATCGCATTCGCAAGGTATTTTATAAATGACATTTTTTGTATTTTCATTTAAGTTGTATGGTTTTGTTTTTGTTAAATGAGATCTAATGGTGTTTTGTGTTTTAAAGATTGTGCGAATATTAAATTTATTTCCTATTCGTTGAATTTTATTTGATAGTCCGGGAATGTATGGTAAAAATAAATTTGTAATAGGTCTATTTTGATTTTGTCTTATATTTGGATTTTCAAATTCAAGAAAACAATTATTTATAAAATCAAGAGGATAATTATTTTGAATTAAAATATCTTTTAAATAATCTTTTTCATTGTTTATATTTTGATTAGAACAAATGACTTTAATTCTATCAAATAGACTTTTACAACTCCCTTTTTAACCATTATGGGGTGATTTGAGTTAAAGTTTAAGTATCTATTTGTATGTGTAGGTTTTCTGTAAATTTTTGTTACGAAATTGTTTAAATCTTTTTTATTAAAATGTCAAGAAAAGGTAGTTGTGAGTTGTTTTCTTTTTCTAAAGTAAACCTAATAGTTGGTTCTTGTGTATTAATGTGTGTTAAAAAATGATTCAAACAGTGTTCGTCATATTGGTATATAGAAAAAATGTCATCTATATATCTCCACCAAACTAAAGGTTTATATTAATAATTCTCTACAAAAGTTGACTCAAAATTTTCCATAAAAATATTACTTAATAAAGGTGATAAAGGTGAACCCATAGCCATGCCTGAAGTTTGTTTATAAAAATCAAAATCATCTTTTCTTGACATTTTAATAAAAAAGATTTAAACAATTTAACAAAAATTTACAGAAAACCTACACATACAAATAGATACTTAAACTTTAACTCAAATCACCCCATAATGGTTAAAAAGGGAGTTGTAAAAGTCTATTTGATAGAATTAAAGTCATTTGTTCTAATCAAAATATAAACAATGAAAAAGATTATTTAAAAGATATTTTACTTCAAAATAATTATCCTCTTGATTTTATAAATAATTGTTTTCTTGAATTTGAAAATCAAATATAAGACAAAATCAAAATAGACCTATTACAAATTTATTTTTACCATACATTCCCGGACTATCAAATAAAATTCAACGAATAGGAAATAAATTTAAAATTCGCACAATCTTTAAAACACAAAACACCATTAGATCTCATTTAACAAAAACAAAACCATACAACTTAAATGAAAATACAAAAAATGTCATTTATAAAATACCTTGCGAATGCGATAAGTTTTATATAGGTGAAACTTGTAGACCATTAGCTAAACGCATAAAAGAACACAGATCATACATTAAAAACACAGAATTTCATAAATCAAATATCTGCCAACACGCATTTGATAACAATCATAGAATAAACTGGGATGCTTCGAGTATTTTAGCAAAGGAAACTTGTTCTAAAAAACGCAAAATAATTGTGTAGCACCAATTTCAGTTAATTTAAATAACACTTGGTTGCCTTTGCTCGATACTGAAGTATCTTCAGGAAAACTAAAAATCAACTAACTTATTACCTTTTTTGTCCTACAAATAATAAATACACCAGTTACTTGTCACTCATGACACATATGTCAAACTATTTTCAGTTTGAGATATAAAAATAATCTAAATTTTAATCATTTCTAATTTAGATATTAGTTGATATTTTATTTTTATTTTTAACTTAATTTTTAACTTGACAACGGTGGCAGACTTGTTTCAGGCGATCGGCCAGTTCATAGGGGTCAATAGGGCTGAACAGGGTCAGCCCGTATACCTCGGGACCAGGACCGAAGCGGTCTCATTCTTTCCAGGCGTGTACTCAACAAGAAGACCATCCAATATTTTTTCTTATAAAATGTA